>VMDR010017178.1:0-20357 GCA_007922815.1 Macrotus californicus | reverse complement strand
TTCTAGGGTTTCACAGTTGTGTATTCTTTCTGAGATTTTTTTTTAGCATGTTAGGAAAATAATCTCAATTTCTTTTGTTTTGGAATTGAGATTAAGCAGAAGATTCCAGAATTAGAATGGGAAAATATTTGTGTAATGCACTTTATATAATTCACGTTTTAATTTATTGGGCTTTCAAGATCAATTTGCATTCCTGAATTCTGTTTGGACCTTGTAAAGAATGTCAAGTGCAACACTTTCAAGAGATCAAGGAATGTGAGAAACAGTAGTTTTCCACTGTAGTTTACATATTTGCCAGTGTTGAGGCTTGCATCAGGGTAGCCTTTTAGTAGTAAATGTTAAGTGATATTTGTTTGGTGTGTTTCTTGAACAAAGAGGCTTTTGTTCTGATGAACATTGGTTGCTTTCTCATATAAATGCATAAGGATTTATTCAGTTATTTGCACTAGATTGAATGAAAACATTATGTTTGAGTTTTTAAACTGTACTGTGAAAATTATTTGAGGTTATAGAGTGGCGTATAGGCTTTGAAATTTAAGAGAATCATATAAGCCTTAATAGTGTTAAAATTGTGCAAGCAATTCTGTACTCTAATTTTACCTTTTTGAGCTCTTCTGGTTTTTTGCCCCTTTAAATGTAAATAACAGTTCATTCAGTTAGGGTATTGGTTCTAATTAACATACACATACCTTACTTCCCTCCCCTGCCCATGTGGGGCAGAAAAAGTTGATAGTCTGGCCTCTTTAAATTTGCCAGACACATATATGCCCTTTATCTAAATTTCAAGTTTCCCGTTGATTTGTTAACCATAGATATTACAGTGGTGGACAGAGTGACAACATAGCCCCCCAAACAGTACACACTTTAGTAGTTTAGAAGAGGGAAATACTTTTTTCGGGAAATTGTGAGACTTCAGATGGGTCCTGATAAAGGAATGGAGAGGAAGGTAGAAGTATTTTAGAAATGGGTGGAGGGAAAAGCATCCACTGAGTAGGGAGGGTAGAACTGTGCAAACCAAGCAGGCTCTTAGAGAGTACAGAAAATCAAGAGGACGGTTACACGGTTGCTAGAATACTGAAGTCAGTAAGGTCTTCTTAGAGTTTCAGAAAGGAAGACACTTGTGGCGAGGTTAAAAGAGAAAGAATGAGTATTGAGAAAGAACCCATAGATTTATTTATAAGATTATAGAGAGTATATGATGAGGACCAATATACACTATAAAGGGGGTTACGTAATAACTTGGTGGCGAGATAATTGGAGGCAGTGGCATCAAAACAGGCGGCTAAATCAGAAGGTTAATCGTGAAGAATAAATAAAGATAGAAGTAACTGGAGGGGATCAGAATCTCATAAAGCCTCCCTCTCATGCTCCCTCCAGCCCTTGTTTCAGGAAGTGTGAGATCCTGAAACACAATTCGCAGTCGTCAAATTGATACTTTGTTAGTGATAATTAGAGCCATCATTATTGACATCTATGATGTCCCAGTGCTTTATTTGTATTATTTCAAATCCTAAAACGTTCTTGTAATGTAGATATTATCACCTTCTTTTCACAGTTGAGGACTGAGACTTAGAAAGTTCAAGTAACTTGCTGGAACTTGGGAATGAGTTTTTGGGATCTTTTCATTATACTATGTTGCTTCTTCCGTTCACTGAGTGCGTTAAAACACTGGGGTAGGGTGGGATTCTTGTACAAGGAATGTAAGATATGACTCCTTTCCTTATTGAAAGGAGTGGGAGAGAGATGTTAGTTCTAGAGGAGCTCACTATACTTTGTGTTAGCTATATTTTCTATTCAAAACGTTTTCTAAAAGAATTCCTTCCTATAAGCTCCTCTACCATTTCTATAATATTTAATTTTTAACAATTATATTTGGAGATGAGATATTATTTTTATCTATGATAATGATAGATTGAGGGGAAAGGTATGACAGGACAATAAAGACAACGTCCAGAAAAGTAAGAGTAAAGTTTGCTTTTTTCACTATGAGAATTTTAAATATGTTATACAATTTTAGGTAGCACCTCAGAAAGGCCAGCCTCTTCATGGAAATCATATTGAGCTGGTCACAAGGCAGTATTCAGTGGAAATACTCTTCATGTCTCCAAGTTATGAAGTCCTAGAGTGTATTGTAATATAATGTGATTTACTGAATTTGATTCCATCAACCAGTAGTTAGTTATTGGTGAAAGAGTCCAAGCAGATGTTTAGTTTTCTGTTATAAACCTTTTACTCATAAACAGCACATAATTGAAAAAGAAATAGTTAAACTACTTTAAGGATTAAACATTGTTACAGGATTTTCAAGTACTTTTGGAGGAACTAAGGGAGATATTTTTGCTGTATTTATTTTAGTTTCATATTCAGATGCAAAGCAACATCTAGGTTACATTTTGTTATATTAGTATAAGAATATTATCAGAAACTTTATTTTAAAAATAATTTTATAATTCAGCCTCTCCTAAAACAAACAAATTGACTGTTACCCCTTTTAACATGAATCAACATGATCATACTTGAACTATTTTTATTTTTGCTTTGGTTAGTATAATTTTTAAACCAAGAAAAACAACTATTTTAATAAGATCCACTGAATTTCTGATGGAGAAGAATCAAATAGAATTTTGTACTATAGTCAAAATCTGTTGCTTTTGTTGGGGAGGAAAAATAATTTTTCTTCTACCCTTTTAAATTCTTTTGGCTGGACTAATAATCAGATTAACACAAGACAGATTAGCAGGAGAATAGCTAAATTTATTACATACATACAGGGCTTTCCTAAGAGTATGAAACCTGAGGGCAGATTAGGTGGCTAAAGCTTATATGCCAACTTGAGCTGAGGAGAAGGGTAAGGGGTGTGTGTGTGGTCGGAGACTTCAAAGGGGAGGAAGGCAGTTCACCTGGAGATGGAAAAGCAAATGTTTGGTAGGTAAACGTTTGCTGGGCCATCTTTACCAATGGGACACAGAGAGGACTTAGATCAAACAGGCCTTGCTAGGTTCCTCCTTGTCTTTTATATTTAGTTCATATTAAGCTATAGTTATCTATGATGACATCTCTCTTCCTGGAGCAGGTCCTCTATCTAAATTCTTGTAGGCGGTTAGGTCAAAGATTTTTTTCTTGAGTTTTGCTTCCTAAAAATAACCAACTTAAAATAATCACTACCCCAAAAGGTACATTTTGGGGTGGCAAACTTTGCTTCCTCTGTTCTGTTACTATGGCTCTATTAGCACGTAGTACCACCACTGTTTACTTGCATTTTCTCTTTGTTCCCACTATTTTCTAATTGAACATTTGAGGTTCTATTAGTAGACTGCATAATGGTCTCATTCCAATTTACTAAAGGGCAATGACTCACCCTAAGATATCAACCCAACCTACAAGTCAGTTGGAGTTTGTCTGTTAACATTTCTCTCTTTCTTTGTCCTCAATATGTTAGAGCAGGGAAAATTGTCAGTTAGAATGCAAAAAGTGTGGGTAAGAGAAAATAATCCCACTTTCTCTGCTGGTTCTTTTTGTTGGTTAAATAATCAAAATGACGTGAGATAGATTAACAAGAGAAAAATCAAGCTTCATTTTGTGTGCATGGGAACCCCATGTACATAACAGAGTCAGAGACAGAGAGGGAAAATGAGGTACCTAGGCCATTCTGAATGAAGGATGCGGTGAGGCACCTAGGGGCTTCAGCTGAGAGGAAGGTCATTGCAGGAGGATAAGAGCAGATGATCAGTAATTAAGTTTGCCTTGCCACATAGGTCAAAAATATTATCTCTGATAATCACTTATTATGGGCAAGGCCCCTAATTTAAGTTTTAGGTAGTTTGGGTTGCAGTAGGGAGCAGAAGTTTCTCTTGAGCCTGAAGAGTTTCTGTTGCCTTTAGCTCAAAATAATCCAGGGTGTGGGGTGACTTGTTCTGAATTCCTTCAAAAGATTTAAAGGAATTACCCTGGCTGGTGTGGCTCAGTGGATTGACTGCCGGCCAGCAAATGAAAGGATCGTCAGTTCGATTCCCAGTCCAGGACACATGCCTGGGTTTCGGGCCAGTTACCCAGTAGGGGGCGCACAAAAGGCAACCACAAATTGATATTTCTCTCCCTCATTTTCTCCTTCCCTTCCCCTCTCTAAAAATAAATAAATAAAACCTTATAAAATAAAGGAATTAAAGTAGAGCTGTGCTTTGTAAAGTATTTTTCTGTATGCTGTTAGTTTTGGGAAAGAGCAAGGAAGAGGGGCAAATGATAGAAAAATGATTGCAATATAATATTTACATAGAACTTTACATTGGACATTCTTCCTAATAGCATTTGTTTTTTAATTTTATTTGCTAATACCCTGATTTGCCTTGATTTGTTTCAAAATTAATTAGAGAACACTCACTTCTGCTGTGTTTTAGGTTTGCTTGTCTCCTCAATAGACTGTGAATCCCTTAAGTCAGAGACTATGTCATATTAAATTTTGTAAACCTAGCATCTAGGACATAGTAGATTTAATAATTTATGAATAAATGGATGGCATTTAAGTACCTCTAGTACTAGAAAAGAGTCAGAGTAGTTGGTGCAATCCTAGTTTATTACAGTTTTGATGGTGTTAATGGGCTGCATTTTGTCCCACCTCCATTTACATATTGAAGTCATAACCCTAGTATGATGTAATCATATTTGGAGATAGGTGTTTACAGAGGTAATTAAGTTAAAAAGAGGTAATTATGGTGAGCCCTGATCCAATTTGACTGGTGTGTTTATAAGAAGAGAAAATTTGGACATAACTCATACATATGAAAGATGATGTGAAGACACAGGAAGGAGACGGCTATATACCAAGGAGAAAGGCCTGGGACAGATCTTTTCCTTAGGTTTTCAGCAGGAACCAACCCTGTTGACACCTTGATTTTGAACTTCTAGCTTCCAGAACTGTGAGAAAATAATTTCTGTTGGTTAAGCCACTCAGTCTGTGGTACTTTTTACAGTAACCCTAGAACACCAATACAAGTGGCTTGTGCGCTTGGATATAGCAAAATCCCAATCCCAAACACCTTCCGTTTGCCAATCCCCAAGGAGTAGTTTGCCAGGCTCAATGCCAAACCTTAAAACTTTTATATTTCCCCCAGGCAAGACATGGGAGAGAGAAATTTGGGTAGCTTAATGGAGAAAGTAATACCTAGACATTTTCACCATCCCCATCCCAATACAGTCATTGGCAAGCAGCTGGCTAATTTTTTAGTTCAATTGAATTTGTTTGGTTTGGCAGAGAAAAAGTATTTATGGGGTATTTGTGTTCTTAAGTGTTGAAGAGCCTCTGCCAAGAGATCTCGTTGCTTTTTCAAAGTAGAAAATGGAAGAGGAAGATTGAGTAAAATTCTTTTTATTATAATGTTCATTTGAACTAATTGCTTGTGCATAGTCTTAGCAACATTACTTTGCCTGTGTTATAATCAACAGGAGCAGACCAGTGTGTCTTTTGGCTCATGTCTATTGCTTTGATAGTTGCTGTGCCCTCAGATCCTCAACCAGTTATACTTCGTTGCCACAATTATTTTCATCATTTTTTTTTTTATCACATCCTTTAGCTGTAGCTAAATATACGAGGTCTGTCCAGGAAGTATCCAGCCATGTACTAGGAAAAAGAGAGACATTTATTGAAGAAGATACAAGATACAAGAACTACTGTACATAGGACAATAATGCCTTAGTCCCCTTCAAAGTAGGCACCTTGAGTCCTCACGCAGTTCTCCCTGTCCCCATCATATTTTCCTGAATCTCACTGATGACCTGAAATTTCTTCCCTTTCTAAGTGATTTTAGTTTTGGGAAAAGCTAGAAGTTGCAGGGCACCAAATTGGGGCTGCAGTGGGGCTGAGTCACCTGGATGATTTGATGTTTCTC
Source organism: Macrotus californicus (assembly GCA_007922815.1). NCBI lineage: Eukaryota > Metazoa > Chordata > Mammalia > Chiroptera > Phyllostomidae > Macrotus > Macrotus californicus. The sequence goes on along the minus strand of VMDR010017178.1, from coordinate 14,475 downwards.
CAAAAAACTTTGCATGAGATGAGATGCGTGAGCAGGTGGTTGTTGTGATGAAGCTGCCAATTACCAGTTGCCCATAGCTGCGGCTTTCTGGATCATCCAAATAGTTTCTGTGGAGGAATGTTCAAGCTTAACACAAAATTTAATGCAGATTCATTGCTCTACTTGCTCAGTCATTTTGAATGTGATGGCCACACAGCGCACATGCTCACTCAATGGCATCAATCGCCCCCACTGACTAGTACAGTGAAGTTGTCATTGTTCACACGTGCACATTTCAGTCCACTCTCCTTGGCTGCCAGGTTACATCGATGTCCTGCAAACTGTTCTTGTTATATTAACAATGGCTGGACTTTCCTGGGCAGACCTCGTGTATGTGATTTTTACCATTTGTTGGGTTTTTTTTGCCATTTTGAAATTGGGTCACACATTAAAATAGTGCTATGTTTAGTCAACTCTTTTGTAGTGTTCTGAGGTACTTTGCTGAAAGAGAAAAATTTTGAACATATACAAAAATATACCACGTGCTCATACATCACTTGGAAGCAGTTTACCAGAGTTCTGAGATTAGGGTAAAGACTAAATGAACTAGTGGACTGAATAAAGATCTCGGTTACACAGTAAAAAAATGTGTTTGCCATAAAGCAAAACAAAACAAAACTACAAGAACCTCCAGCATATGGGCAAGTAAGAATTTTAATCTAATTTTGCCATTTTAACTTCGGTCACATTCATACAGTTGGAAGCACGCTTGCTGACAGTCTGAGGTCACTGTGGTAAATACCAGTGAGACACTGTTTCGTCGTTTATTCTTCATTCCAGTTGTTGAGAAAAATACTGAAACCAAGAGTTTCCTCAAAGTCGTATGCTAACAAGTGGCAGAGCGGGGTCTGTCAATTAAACACTGACTCCAATACCCTCTCATGTTCTTTCTATGACCCTGTAGTTTCAACTTGGGTGACAAAGTCAATAACCAATGTAACTTTGCCCCTACCAATTTTCGTTGGAGTGAAAACGTTCTAGTTTTCAACTGGAAGGGAAATATTAGAGAGAAAAAAAGAATAAAAGTAAACCACTCGTGAGTTGGTGTTATAAACCGTGAAGTGTTGTGTGCCGGGGGTCGGATTGTTGGCGGCATGAATGGTGGTGGTTGAGAATGTGACTCTGGGGCTGGGCTGCTGAAAGTCCAATGCTAACTCAGCCACTACTGTGTGTGATGTAGGACAGGTAAGTTAGGCAATTTTTTTAAAAAAGATTTTATTTATTTTTAGAGTGAGGTGAAGGGAGGGAGAAAGAGAAGGAGAGAAACATTGACAAGAGAGAGAAACATGGACTGGTTGCCTCTCATGGTGGCCTGACCAGGACTCAACCTGGCCCAGGCGTGTGCCCTGAACCCGCAGCCGTCCACTTTGCGGCGTGACACCCAACCAGCTGGGGCCACCGCGGTCGGGGCGGACAGGTTTTTTCTTTAGGCCTATTGCTTCTCTCTCTTCCCTTCCTTTCCTCCCTCCTTCCTTTTCCCTGCCCTCCTTCTTCCCCCTCCTCCTTCTGTCTTCTCTCCCTCCTCCTTTCCCCTTTCCTCCTTCTTTTGTGAAGTAGAGGTTACATTAATTCACCTTTTAGGAAGGCTGTGAGGGTTAAGTGAAAATTCCCATAAAGTGCTTAGCGTGGTGGCAGACACATAAGTGCTTGAGGAGTGTTAGTCATTACCACAATGTCATCCACGGACATCCATCACTGCTGTGTATGACACATGACTCACACTAAGTGTTTTCCAGGCTTTATTCCCAGTGACGCCAGTTGTGTCTGAACAGTAAAGGGTTCTATGGTCAAATGCACTTGAGAAAATATTTCATCCTAAACACCTTTCTTGGAGATTTCTAACACAGATTTAGCATATTAGAGGCCTTGAGAAGTCCTTGAATCTAAAAAAAACAAAAAACCTCTTTAACTTTCTTGAATAGTTAAATTTTCACGGGGAAAGCCTTTTTTTTTTTCCCTTAGTACCATTGTTAATATCTTTCTGAATCGCTTTCTTATAACATAAGTTCAGGAAGCACTGCCTTCGCTATTTAATGTACTTGCATTTACCTCACTTGTGAATTGATGTGGACGGTGATGTTTTTATTTTCCCTGACTTCACTGTACAGTGACAACATGATGTACAGCTGGAAAGATCTGGGAGTTGCGGATTCCAGTAGTGTTTCTGTGACTAAGGGAGGGCTCTTGTGTTTAACCTCCATATGTGCCTCAGTTTCCTAATGTGAGATAGACTGGCTAGATCTCTAAAGTTCTTTTCTTTTACCTGTGGAATTCTGAATTGTTGGACTTTACAGAGATTTCAAAGAATATCTTTTTTTTAAAAAAGTAACAAATGAGATAAATGACTGTAAACAGCTAGTTATATTGAAGAGATATATCATTGAAACTTGCCTATTAGATTTGACTTTTTCTCAGCCTTCCTTAGTACCAACTGTTAGAACTAGTCTTTCAAATATATTCTAGGAATAGGAGCCGAATCCTGATCAGGTTCCTGATATCAGATTAATTATAGAAATAGCCGCAAACAAAACTACAACCTGGTTAAGAAAAATTTTTTGAGCACTTCAAATTTCTCAAAAGTTTGAGAACTCTGGTTAAGAAAATTTGCTTGAGCAGTTCAAATTCTGTAGGAAGTTGAATTAAATATTTTTTTACAAACTTAATTTAGATTACTTTGTCATATTCTGCTACCTTTGTACCCTAACAAATAAAAAGTAATAAAATTTACCCTCAGCTAGAAACTATTTTTTAAAAAATATTTCCCCAAATCAATACTAGTAATGATACCTTACATTCATTTATCTTTCTACAATTTAGAGTGGTTTCATGTTTTATTTTTTTCTTCTAACTATTGAGTGTGGTAGGTAGGACAGCTGTCATTTTTTCGTACTTTAATGTCATTTAATATTAAGTCACCAAGACTTTCTTAGCCTTGGTTTCCATATTCGCCGTGTCACGTTGCAATAATTGGTGGACATAGAACTCTGCCTCCAGTTGCTAGTCTGGCTTTTCTTGAGCATCCTTAGAGTATCATGTTCTGTTGGTGTCACTCATTTAAGTTCCTTGTCCTACATATTCGCTATTAATGCAGCCCATGGCATTAACTTTTTTGGGTGGTTATGTTACATTTTAAAATATCTTACTGTTCTCGTAAGCCCTAAATTATTTTTTTCTGTAAGTAGTCCTCTTTTCCCATTTTTGTTTGTCCATGTTTTAGATTCAACTATATGATCTTCACTTAATTGCCATTCAGCTTTACCTTTAAGAGTCAGTGTATTATATCAACCTGTCATAACGACGTGCTTCGTATAGGTGTTAGCAGGACCAGAATGTTTCTGTCTGTCTGTGAGTGTGTGAGGGGTGAGGGTGAATTGGCTCAGCTTATTTGTCTGTGGTAGTGATAGCTCTCAGTTGTGAACTAAACAAGCAGTTTCATTAGCTAACTAGGTTAACATTTTTCAAATTGGACGATTTATTTTTGAAAAGTTAGGGATATTTTCATAAAATAACATCGTCATCCTAGCAGTAGTGCCAACATCTTTTCGTATCATGTCCATGGTAGCAAACTTTAAGACCTGCAAGTTTAAAATGTTTGAATTGTAAAGTATGACATGCCAATGAAATGGCAACATTCTTACGGGTAAGATTAAATTGGAGGTTAACATTGTGGTGGAATAAAAAATTTAACTGTCAGACTGTTACCGAACCCAACCAGTAGGAGTGGGTCCTACTTCTCGTTCCCTACCAGGCAAGTCTCCAGAGATGGAGTTCGGTGCAAAAGAAAGAAATCTTTTATTTAATGGCAAGTTTCTGCCTAAAATATCTGGGTAACAAAAGTAAGAGGAAAGAAAAAGGCAGAGTATATCTATTTAAGTATTTGTCATTATAACTACTACATAGGTTCAAGAACTGAAAATAACACAAGAACAAAAATCTCTTCACAGAGCTGTTATCACCAAGGTCTTTGGAAATAACGGCAAGTGTCTGCCTCAAAGCTTGTTCCCTCTAAGACACCAAAGAAAAATCACCCTGTCACCCTCTGCCAGCTCAGTTCAAGGTTGCATCAGGAACCTCTTTTCCCAGCCCAAAGTATCATGAATGTAGGTAGGTTAGCTGGTCTGCAGTCGCTGTCCAGTTTCAGGCATCTTTCCGAGTCAATGCTCCCAGGCCTCTGCTCACAGGCCTGCACTGGCCACCACTGGCAGGCCTGCTGGTGACCATAACACGCCTCCCGTCTTGGGGAGGGGAAAGAACCAACTGCCTTTTTGCTTTCTGGCATTTTGAAAGTCCTCTCCCAGAATCCCGTGTGCACTGAGAGCCAGTGGGAGTGTCCAGTGTTCCAACCAATGAAGGCCACTGTTGGCCACGTTTGCCTTTGCCCCTCCCCTGGCTGCCGTGTTTATCAAGGGGGCAAAGCCTCTAAGCACACATGTGCAGCTCACACCCCAGCCCCATTCCTCAGGGTGTGTGTCCCCCTGTTACAAGACAGTTATTTATAATTAACATAATTGTCTATCTAGAAAATGAAAGATAATAGACTGAAGAGTTATTTGAAGTCTGAATAACTAACTAAGATTGGTAGAAATTAAACAATCAGAATATGCAGGAAAATGATGACTATCCTAAATACTGGTAATCGGTCACTATAATTACAAAAAAAAAAAACATAAAGTTTCAAAAAAGAGAAGAGCTCACTTACAATAGCAACATGAACTAAACCCTGTCAGATAACAAAATGCACTTGTAGCACCGACTGTTGGTTGTTCACAATTTTTTTTTTTCACTTCTTTCTTAGGAGTAGAACCCAAATTTTTAGCTCTGTGTTACCCTGCAGAAGATTATTTTGCTTAGCCTTCCATAATGCTGTATGTGGCCATTAATACTGAACTGTGGTCAATGACCTATATAAAGAGCTCTTGGAAAGAAGTCTCCTTAGGGGGCATTCTCTTTTCTGGAATCTGGGCAGGCTGGCTGGCTACATACAGAAGAGTCAGAAACCCCACATACAGGAGAGGTTCAGGGACAGAAAGTTAAAATGAGGTATGTTTGTATGTAGGGCATTCTGAGCTAACAGTAAGGTACGGATCCTTGGGGCTTCAAAAGGATCATTACAGGACAATGAGAAGAGATGTTCAGTAAATAGTAGTTTGTCCTGCCAGATTGATAGGTCAAGAAATGCAGTCTCTCATAATTTCTTATGGGTAATACCCTTCATTCAAATTCTTCTAGTTAGTTAAAGGGATGGGGGTGGGAGAGGGACAAAGTTTCTCTTGAGTCCACGGAGTCTTGGTTGCCTTCAGCTCAGAATAATCTGAATACCACAGAGACACATTGTGGGGTGACTTGTTCTGAATCCCAACAGTTTCCTCCTCTGAAACTTCCTGAGAAGCATCACATTCCAGGAGTTGGGCTGATTGTTCCATCTCTCTTAAACCAGTCCCAGTCTCGGACATAGGTCAGTTCAGTGAAACAGTTGTTATTCATTTCAGGAAGTGGTGATGCAGGTAGGCTTCCAAAATTAGTCCTATGGTGCAAGCAATCATGTATTTAACAAGAGGCATCTCTATGGAAACAAAAGAAAAATGAAGGTTAATGATTGGAACAGACTATAATCCCAGTTTCTAAGTTCTAAAGGCAGGCAGTAGAGAAGATTTCAAGAAGTCTGGCTTCAGGCATCTTCAAATGGAGTGAAGGCAGGCAATGGCAGTAGATTTTTCTGGTTTGCAGTTCGAGTGTCTCTAGCGATCTTCCTGCAACAGGCATGAAGATTTGTCAACGTATGAGCTGTTGGAGTGATTTCTCTGCAGTTTATATCAAGTTGTCCCACTTTAGCTTGCATGGCTTTGAGAGAGGAGCAGTTTTGGCTCTCAGTGATGGGAGAGAAATTGTAACTGTTAGTTTGGAGAGTCATAGACAGATACTGGAGGAAACTAGAAGAATTCAGCGCCCAGTCCATTTTACAGGTAGAAAACAAAACCCTCGAAAAACCACAAACAGCTCTAGAATCTAATGTCCACAAGTATGTATAACTGAAACATAATTTTTCTCTCTAAAATCATACTCATTTTGCTCACGCCGGTGTGGCTCAGTTGGTTGGGTGTCATCCTGCAAAGCAAAAGGTCACTGGTTCAGTTCCTGGGCAGGGCACATTCCTGGGTTGCTGGTGCCATCCCCAGGCAGGGAGCCTGCGAGAGGTAAGTGATGGACGTTTCTCTCTCACAACATTGTTTCTCCCCTTCTCTCTCTCCCTCCTCTCTCCAAAAGTAAATAAATAAAATGTTTGAAAAAAATGCACCTCCTTAATTCTCAGTAACTTGATGTGGCCTGGTTTTATTTGTGATCATTTTCTTTCTTAATTTACTAGATAAAACAATGGATAAATTAAAAAAAAACTCACGTGAACTTATATTTACTGTGCTTCATTTTGCTTTACAATATGTATAACAGGATAAAAATACACAAATCCAGGCTAAAAGATAATAAGGGTAACAGTATAACATAAAACAACAGATAAGATTAATTTAGGCCTACTTTTTCTTTTTTTTTTTGTTTGGACAGAGTTAGGACCGAAACTTTGACTCTCATTTATTAGCATCAGAGCAAAGAGAATCAGTTATGACATTCACAGTATCCATAATATAAAAGCAAACCAGTTACTCTAAAGGACAGTTTTTCCTGGTACTGAAAACTGAAGATGTGATGTTTTTCCTCTGTTGGCTTTAAAAGGGGGGTCTAACATATCTAGCAGGATTTTCAATAACATTTTGGGCATAATTCCAAAGTGCAGTTTTCCTGAGGGTACAGTTCTATGAAATCAATAATATGGTATAAATATGTGGTTTTCTGATTGTCTGACTTGATCCAAAGATAAAATTTAGAATAAAAAAGTAAATGGGCTATTTTTAATTCTAAAAAACAAAATGCATGTCTTTCAAGTAATTCCCCATGAATGTGTGTGTGTCTTCTTAACATTGTTTTTCACGGGAATTAGACAACAGCAACTTTAGCATTTGTTTTTTAGCAAGAACCCTGTGCTATTCATTAAGGCATATCCATTTTGTACTTTGATAGCTGTTCAGAGGCTGTACATATTCTTCAATAATAATATTGCACAATAACAATACTTTATTGCCAGGTACTGTAATAAATTTTTTATTTGCAATTTTTTGTTGAACTTGTACAACTACCCCTTGAAAGTAGATACTGTGGTTATCCCCATTTCACAGGAGGAAAAAAGGGCAAATACCTTGCTCAAGGTCATGCATTCAGTTTTTGGCAGTTCAGCCTCAGTTTCTCCTACGTGATAATGTTGATGAAAATTAAGAAGCCCTAGTGCAGGGTTTGTACTGAATTAGGAAGTCAGGAAATTCAGATAGATTTTCCCTCAAGTAACTGTTTCTAAGGATGGGTGAAGAAAACTATATTACACTTTGATAAGTTTTACCTGAGATAAATTTATTTTGCATTTCCTTAGCTTCCCTTGTTTTCTTATTTATATACTTAAGTAATTCCAACATTCTGAATAACTATTGTTGAATGTAGTCATGGTCTTGGATATGAGCACTTTTACTTTTGTTTTATGAATATTAAGCTTTCTGGGAACCAAAGTGGCTTTGCCTAGGTAGATTGTTATTCTTGTAAATAACTGAAATATAAGCAAGTTAAATTACTTTAATGCATCCTATAAAGTCAGTTTTGGATGCAATTTTCTGCAGTTTTCTTACGATGCATGATCTATTTGAAATTATTTAACTGAAACTAGGAAATAATGTCCAATACATTTTGCAGCTGACATTCCTGAAAGCTGAATGAAAATTTCAGAGCCAGTTTCATATTACTCTAAAAGATGCTCTGAAAATGTTTATACTTTTGTCAAAATTCTTGCGTTTTAATGCTTGTTTGTGCACATTGGTTTTTAAATGAACCCAGTAATTTATGTTTGAAATTGCTTTAATTTTACAAATAGTAATTAAAATTAATAGGTTTATTTTTATCTATAGTAATCTAATTATTAAAAAATGTACTTAAAGTTTTAACAGTTATCTGTGTTAATTTTCAGGTTGAAGGTTCAGAACAGATGTGGAAAGATGTTCACTTCAGAGAAGGGAGTTGTGGAGGAATGGTTATCAGAGTTTAAGGTAATATTTGCTTTAATATAATAATTTTATTCCAAAGAAGTTTTGTCTGGGGTTTATTCTAGTGACTTTAAAGAAAAATACAGCTGGCCCTGGCTGGTATGGCTCAGTGGATTGAGTGCCGGCCTGCAAACCAAAAGATCATAGGTTCAATTCCCAGTCAGGGCACATGCCTGGGTTGCGGGCCAGGTCCCCAGTTGGAGGCTTGCAAGAAGCAACCAATTAATGTGTCTCTCACAGATTAGTGTTTCTCTCCCTCTCTTTCTCCCTCCCTTCTCTCTCTAAAAAGTAAATAAAATCTTAAAAAAAAAAATACAACTGGAAAGCTAAATATCTGTGGAAGCAAAAGTATGTTCCAAATAATTGTAATAGAGAATTATTTACATATAGTAATCTTTTTTAGAAGAGAATTTGTTTTTTCTTCCATGTGGTTCAAACAGTTTGTTTTCTCCCTTTTATGGCAACACCATAACGAATGGTTAAAGTGTCTGAAGGATGGCGTCACACTTTTCAACCACCATCGCAGTCCCAACTTGTGTAATGAAAGTGGGCGTGATCGACAGTGAGGAGATGCAAAGATATTTACCCAACTTTCTGCCAGTGGGTCTTTCTCGAGCTGGCTAACCCAGTGACTATATAAGGAGTGTATCACTTTTAGTTAGCTGATGAAAATATAACTTCTGTTTTCTTGTTTCATGAATTTATCTCTCTGATGGCTAAAATTGTGTTGTTTTAACCAGTTCATTACCTTCCCCTTGTCCTCTGGGTCTCATTGTTACACATAATGATGTCAGACTTTTTGACTTGTTTCAGTGAGAGGGACTACCTATCTTGCCAAACAAAGGAAAAGATAAAATTGTAGGAGTTAGAGAGAGGATGGAGTTCAGATGAAATGTAAATGAAGCTGTATTTTGATGGACTCAAAGCAAACAGAGCTATGTGTGAATGGGGTCAACATCTGGTCTCAACTTTGAAGTAGACCCAGGGTCCTGTTGTCTTGGAAACTACCAAGTTAACATCTATGTGGAGTGTTGTATTCCGAAAGCCCTCCACTGAACTTCTGTACCTGGATTGGAAATTGAGCCTGCTTCTGTGTCAAGGTGACTTAGATCCTTCAGGCAGGAGTGGGAAGTTTCATTCTTACTGATATATGCTTAAACAACAAAGTTTTTGATAGCCCTGATGTTACATAATAAGGCTTCTCAGTGAGTAACAATATGGTAGTCACTCAAAAAAGGAGGTTGTTACAATTCTTTTCAGGGCAGTGTGTCCTTGAGAGAAACAATGTTTCCTATTAAATTGTAGCTGGCCTTATCAGTCATTGTTATCTCGTCATGATGAATGAATGGCTGGGCAGATTTTCACTTTTTCAGCTTTTATACTCATGAATCACGTAACCTCCTGTGGAACTCCTAACTCATCATAAAGTGATGTAGAATATTATAAAAATGCACTATATAAAGTACCTTCTACATATTGTAATAGTTTGATTAAATCTTGTATGTACTTTTTTTATGCATATGCTTTGTGAATAAGTGTTCAAAGTGCTTTTAAGCTTTTTTTTTTCTGCTTCAAGAGTGTTTACTATGATTCATTATATTATGATTTCTTTTTTGGCAGTTTGATGGAAATTGTCAAATTTAACAGAAGTGAGTATCACTTCTAGGGCATTCTTATTTTTAATGGTGAAGTCAAATTTGCAAAAGCAAATTAGCCAGTTAGCCTTTCTTTAATAGGGCAGTTGTGGAAAGGTGGCATATGAAAAGAATGGGGTGTAGGGGAGGGGGTCAGCAAATAATTGAAAATTGTGATTGATTCCCTTCCCTTCCCATCTGTTTGTTTATTCCCTTCTCCTCCTGGCTTGACTATAGAGATACCCTAGGAAGTGCAGCAGTGAGGGGTGAGGGGATGGTGTGGCAGTAAGGACAGTAATGCGCCCTAGTGTTTGAAGAAATGGATTTTCTGGGGGAAGGTTACACAGATGCCATGTAGAAGAGTCAGCCAGAGTGGTTACTTTGGTAGGTTGTTTACTGAGTAAATGAGTAATATGGAGGCAAATGGGAGTTAGATTTCTCTGAGTCTGAGAAAGGAATTAGAAACGTGGACTGGGGAAAGGCAAGAAAGAACCCTAAGGTGCTGCATTGGAATTAAGAGAATGTATATGATGTGTTTATAGATGTGTATCCATACTATGTGCATACATATATTTTCTGGAGGGCCGAGAAGCAATGCACCCCAGTAGCAATGAGTACACCAAGCACATACGTCTTGTTTCCTAAATACCATCATCCACTTAATAAACTAGAATGTGATTAAACAAAGGTAATAATAAAACTTAAACTTAATAATTAGATAATAAGTAAGAATAATTAAACTTAGATAATAATCTAAGTAATATTTTGTGAACATAACATATACAGGGTGGGACAAAAGTGAGTTTACAGTTGTTTGTATAGAAAATAATACAATAATAAATAATAATACAAGAATAATCTCTTTCATATACTTTTGCCCCATCCTGTATTATGGGGGTAGTGATATTTTATTAACATTTTTATAAATTTAATTCAAGGGTAAAGAAAATTTCCCATTGGGAGGAAAGAAGTGAAATCCTAAGCCCCTTGAAATAAAAATGAATTAATTTTTTTTCCTCATCCTGTAAGATTAAAATTACCCAATTTTCAACCGAGTTAGTATGACAAATGTTTTAAATTATTGTCTAGTTTATATTAAAGCCAGTTAAAGAGATATTTCCTATTCTTTGATTAATTTGGTAGACATTCCTGAAAGTTATTTTGAGTGTTATTTTGAATTGTGTTAATTGTGTGTTAAATTCAGTTCTCTTTATATTTGATAAGGTTATCAGGAAAAATCAACTGCATATTATAGGTAATGGAACGTAGAAAAGTGCTTGAGAACAAACTTCTTAAGTATTTTTAAAATTAGAATATCTTGTCTTTTGAAATGATTTGCGATGTTAATTACAATTTTGGTTAAAATTTGGCAAAATTTGAAGACAGATGCTTCATACTAAAGTATCATTTGGCAGACTTTTAAAAAAAAATGTAAGGATGTGATATAGTTTGGGTGAAAGAGAATTAATGAAGATGGACAGATGGGTGGAGAACCAATAAATAAAATAACTCTGTTCAAAAATGTTACTCATGAGACTGGTTTGAGTCACATATATTTATATAACTACATATATTTAGAAAACACCTCTGCTTGGTTGTTTAACAACCATGTGCCTGTGGCCAAGGTCATCACGATCGGTAAAGTGGTACAAAGTACGTTGGTCTGAGAAGTCAGAAACCCTTCGATCTAGTTACTCTTCTTGTAGGCAGTTTTACGATGTTGGACAAATTGCATAACTTCTTTGGGTCTCAGTGTTCTCAGCAGAGAAATGTCAGTGCAGGAACTCTGTGGAGGTGAGTTAGCTCTGCACTGCTGCGTGGTCACAGCGTGACCTCCCAGCTTCACAACCGCACTCTGTTCTCTCAGATGTGCAAAGACAGTTCAGTTTGCTCTGCGCGCGAATCTTTCTCCTTTTCCCTTTGGAAGAACCATTCAGTGTATGCTCTGGCTTTGGGCGCTCATTGTTAGTACTCTTTATATACTAACAAAATAATTAGACTGGGTCTTCTTTAAGATTTCATGAATAGATCAACCTCTAGCTTTTCAAAGATTTATTTATAATGTATTATCTTTCAGATTGTATTAAGTTTTTCTTAAGACTCCGTGCAGGTTTGTCTAGCATATTTCCAGACTCTAGACTTCTGATTTTTTTCAATTTTCTGATAGTCACTGAATATCATTATGTGACTCAAAATCCAGTCTCATGTGTAACATTTTTGAACAGAGTTGTTTTATTTATTGATTCTCCACCCATCTGTCCATCTTCATTAATTCTCTTCCACCCAAACCGTATCACATCCTTACATTTTTTAAAAAACCATCTGCCATACTTTAGTATGAAGCATCTGTCTTTAAATTTTGCCAAGATTAATTTTCCAACATAGTTTCCCATTATTACTTATTTTTTTTGTCTCCAGTTCTGCTTTCTGAAAAGTGAAAAAGCTCAGCTGGTATTTAAGAAGGCCAGTACCTTTGAACTGATACAAAGCAGAAAACTTTAAAGGTTTGCTATAACAATATTTAAATCATTAGGTTATTTTATTTTATTTTATTTTTTAGAAGAGTTTACTTATTTATTTTTAGAGAGAGGGGAAGGGAGGAACAAGAGAGGGATAGGGACATCAGTGTGAGAGAGAAATATCGATTAGTTGTGGGGACCAAACCTGCAACTTACTCATGTGCCCTGACTGGGAATTGAACTGGCGACCTTTTGGTTTGTGGGAGACGCCCAATCAACTGAGGCACACCAGCCGGGGCTCCTTAGGCTCTTTTAGATCTTAAGTTTTTCAAGGCACTGTTGATAAACACAACAATTATATTTTCTCCCCTTTTATAAACAAAATTAACTTCTCCCACATTCACAAAATGAAATAATAACAGAATTGTGATTAAATGTAGTAGTTCACCACACTAAATTTTAGGAGACCTATCCTGTCATTCAGCAGTAGTAGCCTAGATCCAAGGTATTTTCTAGAGTTTGTCTTTTCTAAAAAAGAGCTGTCCTTTTGTCTTTGGCTGTTTCACAAAAAACAGCTACCTCGTGAAGGTTAATTGGTATGTAAACTAAAAATTGTAATAGTTCACATTTTAATGGATCTTTCATTTTTAGCCTAAATAGTATATACAATATTATAACAATCTTTATTTTCGCTTTTAAAAAAGATTTTTAAAATGTTTGTATTCCAATTCACTTGGTTTTAAATTTTATAGTTAGACACACATATGTATACATATATAATAATGTATTTTACATATTATAATTCAGGTTCATTTCCATACAGGATATTAGAAATCTATTTATGTGACTGTTATTCCCTTTTATATAAACTCCTCAGTGTTAGGTTACTTTTGATCAAATGACGGAAATAAAATGTTGCCTGGAGATCTTGTGTTACATGCTTTTGAAATATTGAAGAATGCCCTAATCTCGTCTTAACATAAACAGTTGTGTCAAAACCCCCCACCCTGCCTCGAGAATGAGGGAAGGTTCCCAGACAGCTCACATTTACTTACACTCTGCTGAACAAAACTATCTTGTTAAATTAAAAAAAAAAAAAGAATCTATTCACTTACTGATCCTAAAGTGAAATGTGACCTATTTTTAAAGACTCTGCTGGTGTAAACAGTGAGAGTATTTATTTTTTATTCTGTTCATCTGTAATAGATTCCTTCAGCGAAAGTCTGAGTACAAGGCTCCGTGCTGAGTGCTGTGGACAGAGAGACAGTAAAGGTAGATCTTGTCCTCAAGGGGCTCACAGTGAAGTAAAAATGAATCAAATAGTCTTATTATAAGAGTTCATGCTGTTTAATTTCTCTCTGTGCAGTTAGGCACATGCCAACCATCCCCATCTTAAATCATGAAATACTAAGATATAGCACATGAAAGAAGTAGTATATCTCGGAATGACTTAGCAATATCTTGAGACATTGTATCTACTACAGGACTAACATCTGCTGATGGACTGTATGTGCATGAGAAAGAGTACTGACTTGGGAGATAGACAGATGTTGTGAAAGAAGGGGTATACTCTAGAAGGACAGGTTTCTTATCTCTCATTATCACGAAGTGTTTTGTTTTTGCTTTTCAGATTTCCCTACTACTTTTACCCGAAATCATCCGACTTGCTCCTGGAGTTTTATCTTTTCTCATTCCTCTCTTGTCATGGTGTCCCTTCTGAATGGGCAGTGCTGGCAAACTGCAGTTTGTTGTCTATATTTTAAGTGATATTAGGAAAAGTAGTTGGTTGGTAGTGTGACTACCTTGTTCTGCAGTTCTGAGAAGTCCAAAATTTCCTCCCAGTTCTATAAAGGAGAACAGCCTTACCTAACTTAACAGTCACAATGTGTAACTCAGGAGAGTTGCTTTGATGATGATCTATGGCTTTCAGGTTTGAAACATTATTAGATCCTTATACAATAATATTCATTAATACAGTGTTTATTAAAAAGCAGGATCAATATGGCTAATGAGATTTGTAACTTATATAATGCAACAGAAAATATATCTCTGGCTTTACACATGGTTTGTATTCTCATTTGTATCCCCACACTGTTGCCAAAGATGAAGTGTTGATGTTAATTTATGTTCCTGTTGATGATAAGAGGATTAAATATATATATTGTTTTATTTTGGGGGATATAATTCACATAAAATTTACTGTCTTAA
>VMDR010017177.1:0-20376 GCA_007922815.1 Macrotus californicus | reverse complement strand
GAGGTCATTTTAGGATAAATTGGAGAACATGTCATTTTACCACTACATTTAAGGAGTTTATTTGCTTAAGGTGGAGTTATTCCAGAAAAAAACCACAAATAAGTCCAAGTAAACATGAAGAAAATGATCTTCTGCACTACTGTCTACCTTCTGAGGCTGCTGTCATAGAGAATGGCCATGACCTTACCCCAAATATCCTTGGGGACATCAATAAAGACAACCATCTTTCTGATTTCTTTTGTTTCCGATGAGACATGAGAAATTTGTATTATTTTTGTCTCTTCTGAGTTTAAAGATAAGACTCACTAATATTAGGAGAGCTCTGAGAACATATTTTTTTCTGTTTTATATGGCTTTTGCATGAGTCAGAAGCACAAATAGTGAAAAATTCTTATTAAGTGATATAGAGTAAGTGTTCTGGAAATGCCAAGGACATGGCTACTGCCTGCCTTCTCTTCAACAATCCTTGGCATCCTAAGGATGTCATATGATTTCTTCCTACAGCGAAGGACAGATTCATGCTGTTACTTTTTTTTTTTTTTTTTAAATCTTGGTTGAAAGCACCAACAGTGATACAACTTGGTTCATTTTGTCATTTTTTTTACTCCCTTGAATTACTACATAAATATTAATAGCTAAACACATTGCAAACAGGTGGAGCTCATTCTGTCTCTGGAGTGCTGCCACCGTTATGTGATATCTCAGATGGGTGACGAGATTTTCCATGTGGGGAGGGCGGTCTGTCATTCCATGCCAACCCCATTGGACACACCCTTGGCTTGGAGTTCTTTATTTCCTGTGATATCTCTATGACAGCCTTCTTGGTCTTTTAACAGTTCATTCAGTAGAGTAGGAAGAAGGAACACACTCCATTTAAGAACCACATTCCCTCCACTGTGTGTCTGGTTCCTTTTCTCAGATAGTGGCTGTTACTGATAAGAATGTGGAGGAGAGCCCCCAATATTTAAAGGCACACATCAGCTCTGCACGAAATGTTGGTTTGCCACACAGCCAAATTTATGGAGGCTTGGTGAACATTTTAAACCAAGGGAACCACAGATTTATTATGGTGGATAATACGTTAAAGTCTCCCTCTTGTCCCCTAATTTTCAAATACAAAACTAAACTATATATCCATTCAAGGTAAAAAAATTTGTTCTCTTACACTCATCAATACATAAGTGGCATGATTGTTTTCAAAGGCCTTTAGTAGGTAGGCATAATATTTGTCTACCTTTTAATGCTAAATTATTTTCTTTGTGTTTATTTAACTTCAATGTACAGACATACTTCAAAATATAATTCAGAAATCTGGCTGGGCATAATGCTAGACATGGCTAGGATATTTTTTTCTGGTATCAGTAAAATAATCTACTTAACTATATTTGTTTTCATAGAAACCGAGGACATTTAGAATTGCTTGGATTATGTTCTATGTATGTGACTTGTTAGGACTAGAAAATGCATGAGGTTCAGTTTACTCAAATTCCTCAACTGGTTTCCAACAAATAAATTTTATTATACAAATTTCGAAAAGAATTCATGAGCCCAAATAGACCATCTTCAAAACCTCATGCATTAGAACAAACTTCTGTCCATTTTTCAATTGGATTGTTTGTTTGGTGTTGAGTTATACGAGTTCTTTCTGTATTTTGGATATTAACTCGCTCTTGGAGCTCCTGTTTGCAAACTTCTCCCATTCAGTGGGTTGCCTTTTCATTTGTTGGCAGTTTCTTTTGCTGTGCAGGAACTTTTTGATAGAGTCCCATTCATTTATTTCTGCTTTACTTCCCTAGCCTTTGGGGTCAAGTTTGTAAAACGTTCTCTGCAATCCAGGTCCATAAATTTAGTACCTAAGTTTTCTTTGATATAATTTATTGTTTCAGATCTTATATTTAGGTCTTCAACTCATTTTGAATTAATTTTTATACATGAGGACAAACTGTAATCTTGTTCCATTCTTTTGCACCTGGGGCTTTCCAATTTTCCCATCAAGTTTCTTTTCTCCAATGTGTGTTTTTGGCTTCTCTGCCAAAAATTGTTTGTCCGTATACATGTGGGTTCTCAATTCTGTCCCGTTGGTCTGTGTGTCTGTTCTTTTGTCAATATCATGCTGTTTTCATTAGCTTTGTAGTATAATTTGAAGTCAGGTAGTGTGATACCTCTGGCTTCATTCTTTTTACTCAGGATTGCATTGGCTATTCAGGCTCTTTTGTGGTGCCATAAAAATCTGGTGATTTTTTGTTCTATTTCTTTAAAAAAATGACATTGGAATTTTGATGAGTAGTGCATTAAATCTGTATATTGCTTTGGGTAATATGGCCATTTTAACTACTTTGATTCTTCTAGTCCATGAACACAGAATATCTTCCTATTTCAAAATTTCTTTTAATAATGCTTTGTAGTTTTCAGTATATAGGTCATTTACATTCTTAGTTAAGTTTGTTCCTAGGCATTTTATTCTTTTGGTTGCAAGAGCAGAATAAATTTTTCTCATTTATTTTTTTTGAAATTTTAGTATTATACCAGAAAGCAGTGGGTTGATTTTTTTATCCTGCAACTTTTACTGTATTTGTTTACTGTTTGTAATATTTTTATTGGAGTCTTTCAGGTTTTCTATATACAGAATTATGTAATCTGTAAGAAGTAACACTTTTATGTCTTCATTCCCAGTTTGGATGCCTTTATTTATTTCTCTTGTCTGATTGCTCTGGCTAGGACTTCTAGTACTATGTTGAGTAAGAGTGGTCAGAGAAAGCATCCTTGTCTTGTTCCTGATTTAGAGGAAACACTTTCAGTGTTTCACCATGGAACATGGTGTTAGCTGAAGGTTTGTCATAAATGGTCTTTATTTTGTTGAGGGACTTTCCTTCTATACTCATTTTCTTGAGTGTTTTAATCATAAATGGAGATTGTATCTTATCAAATGCATTTTCTGCATCTATTGATAGAATCATATGACTTTTATCATTTGTTTTGTTAATGTGCTGTAATACGTTGATCAATTTGTATATGTTGAAACCTCCTTATGCCCCTGGAATGAATCCCACTTGATAGTGATGCATTGTTTTTTAATGTGTTTTTGTATTCTATTTACTAGTATTTAGTTTGGAGTTTTTGCATCTGTATTCAACAGAGATATTGCTCTGTAGTTTTCTTTTACCATGTTATTGTTGCCAGGTTTTGGCATCAGAGTTATGTTGGCCTCATAAGATGTGTTAGGCAGTATTGCTTCTTCTTCAATTTTTTGGAAGAATCAAACAAACAGTTTAATTTAAAAATGGGCAGAGGATTGAACAAATACTTCTCCAAAGAAGACATACCTATGGCCAACAGATATATGAGAAGAATATCCACTTCACTAGCTATTAAAAAGTGCAAATCAAAACTACAATGAGATACCACCCTACCCCTGCTGAAATGGCTATACCAACAAGACAAATAACACCCAGTGTTGGAGAGGTTGTGGGGAAAAAGGACCCCTTATTCACTGCTGGTGAGAATGAAAACTGGCACAGCCACTTTGGGAAACAGCAGTGATTACTCAAAATATTAAGAAGAGAGTTACCATGTGACCCAGCAATTCTTCTTCTGGGTAACTATCTGAAAAACTCAAAAACATTTATTTGCAAAGATATGGACACCCCTATGTTCATTGCAACATTATTCATGGTAGCCAAGACATGGAGACAATAGAGGGCTGGATAAAGAGGCTGTGGTACACATATACAATGGAATAACACTCAGCCATAAGAAAGGATGAAATACCGCCATTTGTTTCAACATAGATGGGCCTTGAGAATATTATGCCAAGTGAAAAAAGTAGGTCAATAAAAGCTAAGAACCACGTGATTTCACTCATATGTGGTATATTATAGGGAACCTATCCATGCGTGATGTGATCTTGTGGCTCAGCTCTGGTTCTGAACGCAGACAGATATGCATGGCATGCAGAGAACATCGGTGAATAGGTCTCCCGTGGGGAATCAGTCATGCATTGTACCTAGGCCGCTTTGAAACTTGCTTTTGCTAAAAACTCCCTCACCCTGAACTGAGGGAACAAATGTTTACTGCATATCTTTAAAGTAACTTCCTAAAAATCTGTGCTAAACCTCTCAAGTTTGGGTGTAACCAGTTCAACCTCTTTTCCCTTTACATTTGCAAATGACCTTTATCTTAAAGGGATTAGCAACATTCTTTCTTTTGTTATGGTAACCACCCAAAGCCTATCTGTGCATAGTTAATGAGAACCATCCTGGACGTAATATACCTAGAATGTCAATAAAAGCCTGTCCAGGCGAGGGGTCTGGGCCCTCTCTCTCTCTGAGAGAGAGTGGCCATGCAGGCTGGCCCTCTCTCACTCTCTGGCCCACTCTGGGCCTCTCTCACACTCTCGCCCTCTCCCTGGCCTTCTCTCTCTCTCTCCCTGGCCCTCTCTGACACTCACACTCTCTCACCCTCTCACCGGCCCTCTCCCCCCCCCCCCGAGAGAGCAGCCACGCAAGCCCTAGCACTCTCTCACTTAGAGAGTGGCTTGACATCCCTTTTTCTCCACCGGATTCCTTTAGTCCGTGTGAATTTTGTTCGTCAGTTATCTGGGGATATAGGACAAGCATTCCACAACAACACGTGGTCCTGCCGGACGGGACCGCAACAGTATATAAAACTGAAACTCATAGTAAAGGGTAAAGGGAACCAAATATATGGTGACAGTTGATTTGACTTTGGGTGGTGGGCACACAATGTAATATACAGATCGTGTACCATGGAAACGTACTTGAGACCTATATGACCCTAGTAACTAATGTCAGCCCAATACATTTAGTAAAGTGTTTGTTGATTGAAGAAGTTCTGATTTAATCTTGTAGTTAGACAAAATTTAAATTCTTTAATGTTATGGAAGAGATTTAATCTGGTTCAAATCATGAAGCAAAATTGTATTTCTAATGACATCTCATTGGTTATTTATTACATGTTAATGAAAATTAATATGTGGTGGTAAAATCATATCTTTTTTTCAGTGATGTAGTGGTAGTAAACATCTTTGACATCAATATTTCTAGTACACATTTAAAATCTGCGTTAAAAATTAGTCTTCTGTTAGAGTTGAAACAGTTTGGTCAGTTTTTACCATATTTTTTCTTCTCTATGTTTAGCTAAGACTCAGCCCCTTCCCCCATTTATCTCTACTTATTTCGTTCATGGCCTTGGGCCTGGGGCCTCTCTAAGGAGGTTTATGTACGTGATTTACTTTATATGGGGGTAGAGCCTGTAACTTCCATCAGTTTGTGTAGGATTTGGGGACAATCTGCTTTAGAAATGCATACACTTGTGTAATTCACACTGCAGTAGGAAGTGTGCAGAATGGTGAAAAGTAAGTTATGGGAGGAGGGCGATATAACTTTCACTTTCATCAGCTTTCATTCATGTAAGTATATTGTTATAGGGAAGCTGAAAACATCGTTGTGACTTAGAGCTGAAAACATCGTTGTGACTTAGAACTCACAGCCCTAAGCACTGCCTAAGCATAACCTAGTAATTGCTTAGGTTATTATACAGGCATGGGACCACAGAAGGGAACCCTCATTTCTCTCCCTACTTATTGATCTCTCTTAAAAACTGGGTTTTATATTTCACTTCAAGGGCTTGAGTCACAATCATTAAACATGAATTTAATACCTGAAGGATAAGAGAGTTCAAAGAGGTCTCCTTTTATGGACTGTTTTTCCAGATTAAAGATAAAATAGACCAGTGGAGAAGAATTGGGTATCTTCCCAGTAAAATAATCTGAAACTCCAATGCAAGCCTTTTATATTCATATATTCAAATACGACATACAATATACATAACTAATAAGAATAAACTGGCCCATGTAAAGCAACAATTTAAAAAAAATTTTTGAAGCAATATTTCTAGTTTAGTCTTTCAGTTGCTACTTATTTGTTTTTCCAAATTTGCCTTTGAGTGTGTGGAATATTAGGACAGTGTCTCATTTGTCTTTGAACCTTCAGCTTTGTTAAAGTACAAAGAAGATACGGCAGTTGCAAAGCACCTGCTGAATGCTGAATGAGTAAATGTCTACCCTTAGCACATGGTGTGTGTGTGTAGAAAGTGAAATTTTAGACAAATATAAAAATATTCCCTTGAGAATTTTTGAATTTCCTTTTTCAGATGCTCTATTTCTAATGGATAGCCTCGATAAAATGTTGAGGATTATTTTTACCATTAAACATTAAGGGGCCATAAGTCACAGGTGGTTGTTCACGTCCCTTTATGTATTGAGACCATGTGACAAAGATTCAGAGGTGTTGAGGCCAGACAAGACCTTGGAACACTTACAGTGTGAGCACGGATATTCTAACTGGGAACTGGGCATAGTTTAGGCTGGTTTGAATCAATTGCCCAAGTGGACTAAATGCTTAACCCTCTCACCTTTTAAAGAGACCCTGACTGCCCTTTAGAACTCTAAGGAGCAGTAATGAATTTCGAAACAATCCCCCAAATGCCACTTAAGGGCTGGAGCTGGGGTTCAGGAAGCACCCCTTCCTCTCCCCTCACCCCTGAAGAAGCATGCTGAAGCCACAGTGCAGCAGACTCAGAGTCGGACACTCCCTTGCTGCGTGCTGATTTCCTGTTTCTTCAGAGAGCAAGCCCGAGTGTCTGTGTATGTCAGGGGGTGGGACGTGCAAGGGCGGGGCGGATATATGTGTGCATATTACCATAAGTCCACTTACTCCCATTCCTAGGGTTTTCTCTCCCCACTCTCACATGCCCACATGCTCCATAAGAGACCTCCCTGTTGTCTAGATTCACAACGTCATACATCCTTCTCTGAAAGTGACAGCAACATCAGCGGCATTGATACCTGAATGTCATCCTCTTGACTCACTTATTTGGCAGGAATCAGTTTCCATGCCACTACCTGGGCTCACCCACATGATGCCTATACTGAAAAATAGGATATTTCATTGTATTTTTCTGTGAAGAAACTTGGAACAGAGCAATTTTTCTTTTTTTTTATAGCAATATTTAGAGAACAACGTGTGTCATTCAACAGGTATTTATTGAACATTTCTGACCAGCTAGGTGCTGTGCTAGGTTCTGGTAATGTTTAATATATTAAAAATAGAGCTTAGAGAAAAGGGGAGGGAGGACACAAAGAGAAAAAGTTTAGAGAGGCATGTTATAATTTATCGAGTTATGATTATTGGCAGCTCTGTTTTTCTCCCTGTCCTGCCTACTAACAGAAAACGATTTGGACATCTGAGAAACATCTGGAAAATGTCCTCCTTGTTGCTACAAATATATGTAATTTCTTCTGTGCCATTGGCAGATCTATTTGAAGACAATAAAGTCCAACACAAGAGAGATGTTAAGCCTTCTATGAGAAGAGTTTTATTAGATTTCATTTTTAGAATTTATAAAATACTGGCCAAATTCACTTCACTGAATTTTGTCAGCATTAACAAAACATCAGAGATCTGTAAATACTTTTGTCATATATTTAGGAGTATTTTAATTCTCCTGATTCTCATGAATACTGCTAAACCAACCTGATCCTAAATATAAGTTGAACAAAGTCACAGAACAATACTTTCTCACTTAAGACTTGCCCTGTAGCCTCAAGGGAGCCCCTCTCAGAAGCAGTGGGTATAACACAGTACTGGATCATTCATCAGAGAGCCTGGGGTCCAGCCCTAGTTCTACTGTGGATTAACTGGTAACTCTGAATAAGTCACCTGTGGGGCCTCAGGTTCCTCATAGGTATTATGGAGAAGATACTATGAAGTCAGATGGACCCAAGAGTCAAATTCAAGGCCTCTCACTTAGTACTGTGTAACCTTGGGCAAAGTGCTTATCTTCTTGCTGCCTTAGTCTTCCCATATGTTGAAAGGTATGTACATAAAGGGGTTATTTCAAGAATTAAATGAGGAAATGCAGATGAAGTTTTAGCATAGGGCCCGATACATGGTAAGTATTGCAATTCTTATCCATAAAGGATCATTTAATGACAGCTCTTCAGAATTAAAGTTCTGTTTTCCTGAAATAGTTATCTCAACACCTTATTTTACTCATTAGCTCAAAAAAAGGTAAAGAAGTAAAAAAAATACCCTTCACTTGTAGTAAGAGATGTTATATCCTTTTCTTTTACACATTGATTTTTCTCCTATTATGTGCAAGCCCCCAAAGGGCGCTTTCTAAATAAAAATAGACCATGGTCAGAAAAGTAAGGAGAGCATGGAGTGAAAGGAAACCACGTTACAGGACAAACGACTGGTTGTCAGCTCTGGAGATGTTCAACTTGAAGAGTCAGTGCCTCAGAGCAAACACCAGGTTGTCACTGAGTGTTTAAAAGGATGTTTCATGGAAGTCTCGGGACGTATTCCTATGATGCCCAGGGGTAGATGTGTGACAATGTGATTGGAAGCTACATGAGACCAAAATTTGGCACGATCACTTTTAATGTCAGAGCTTACCCAAGAATGAGACAGACTCTCTTGGAAGTATCGAATTACTCAGGGGCACGCTGCAAGGCAGTGGTGAGAGATTTCAGACCTTGGCCCAATCCTCACCAAAACATTTGTTATGGAAGAAAATTTTCTACATATTTGAAAGAAAATGTGTCTTGCTGTGTTTTCTATTCCTTCACTTTAAATTGCTCGCCTCTATTTTCTATGTTAACTACTTGATTGGTTCTTCCTTGCGGTGCCATCAATGACTGTGATTCTTGAATCTAGTAAGCAAACTTTCAGTGCCCTTACATATGTCACAGTGCACAGCCCACAAAGGTCACAGGCAGGGCCTTATCGTGTTCTTTAAGCCTGAAATTTTGACATAATTGATTTTTTCCCTCAAAATGTACTTACATTTCCACAAATTCATTTGTGAAATTAAATTTAAAACACCTCATCCAAACATTTTTTTTTTGGCTGTTCTTAGGTACTTTTGTGGGATTTTCTTTCCCTGACCCTGAAATATGGGAGGACACAGATTTTTTTCCCTCACCCAAAGACATTTTTTCATTGCTTTTAGAGAGAGAGGAAGGGAGAGAGCAAGGAGAGAGACATTGATATGAGACAGAAACATTGATTGGTTGCCTCCTGTACACGCTTGGACCAGGGATCAAACCCACAACTTAGGTATGTGCCCTGACCAGGAATTGAATCCGCAACTCTTTGGTCACGGGACAATGCCCCAAGCAACTGAGACACACTGGCCAGGGTGGGAGGACCCAGTTTTTAACTCTGCTTCTCCCTCATCCCAGCTAAACTAGGGTGCACAGAGAAAATGAAACTCTAATGTCCTAATTATCCATTGTATGTCATAACTCAATTTTTCTTCTATGAACTTGGAACGGTACCAGCTATGCACCATGCCTGGGGGAATAGAGAAAGTGGTCACTCAGATCATTTTCTGTAAGACTTAATTCCCTATGGAACTCAGGTTGAGAAAGGAAAGTTTCTAAAATTTCCTGTTTCAGACCTGAAAACTCATGTTCCCAAATTGCACTAGTCATTACCTGGACAGACCAGGGCCCCTTCAAATCCATCATTTTCCCTTCCAAGGCTTCTATTCATGTTCATGATGTACACCTGTCCAATCACTTGTTCCAGAAGCTCAGGAGGAGCCCTGAGCACTTTCCCCACTGAAACTAGAAGCAATCACATATTCAATGGGTCTTATCTCAGTTGCCTTTTTTCTATCCCACTAAGTTTAGCTTTTTATTACCTTTTTTCATTTCATTTGAACTAGTACTAGGGGAAAATAGCCCTGTATAAACATGAAATCTCACCTAACCACCATCACCACCACCTCAAAAACTATCAAAATGATTTCTTCTGAACATAAATAAAATATCGTTGTTCTTTTGGCTCAATCTTGGGATGGCATGGCACCCAAAGCTTTGTATCTTTGTAACCTGCCCAGGTTAATTTTCCAGCCCTTCAATACAGTGTTTTCTCTTTCTTTATATTATGTGAAGTTGTTTGAATGCACAACATTTTTAAAAAAATCTAAGCTTTTATCTTTGTCATTGCCCTTTCCTAAATACTATTCACTTCGTTATCTAGCTTCTGAACTTTATCCTTCTTTTATTATTCAAGTAAAATTCACAATTTCCATTAAAATTCTTTAATCCCTCCGTTGATTAGAATCTAGTAGAGTGTCTGCAATATACAAATGCTGCCGGAGAAAATAGGATTCTTCCTTGCCTTTCGCAGGAAATGCACTTCAGAGATGCATGCATAGCAGAATTTGAGGTATAGTGGCAAGATTTGTTGGAGCAATAACAAAGGACTGCCTCCAGGCACACCTTGTCCAATGTCTCAGGTGGCTTAGCCCTTCTCACTGCGGAAGAAGGCAGCCTCTGGGGCTGCAGGCCTGTACTTGTCCCCAGCAAGCCCAAGAGGAGGGCCGCGACCCATAGTTTCCGTGTCATTAGCCCAGCATTCAAGGGTGCTGAAGAGAGGGAGCGAGAACCTTTGGCCTTTGTTAAGCTTTGATTATATTTCTTTGGACTTTGGAGAGAGTAGGTTTTTTTTCGAGTATGCGATAGCTCTCCTAGATCTTCCTGGGGCTATGCTGGTGCCTCCCTCACACAATCCCTTTCCTAGATCTTCCGTGTTTTGTGCCCTTATCCTATTAGGTCTCTTCCCAAGATTTTCCCAAGTTACCCTCCTCCCGGTAAGGTCTCTATTTTGGCTCCTACTGCCTTGTCATCTGGCTTCTACTGCACATGCGCATAGTAGAAGGCCCTCCCCTTGCGCTAGCTTGGCTTCTGCTGTGCATGTGCCCCACAAAGAAATCTCCCCTTACTGTTTATCCCTCCCTCGGTTATCGAAGCTAGCATAGTGGTGGTTCCCCAGGGAGATTGGAAAGCCAGGCTTTCCGACCCCCTCTCCCCCCGCCCCGACTCGGAATTAACATCAGTCCGTCAGTCAGTCCGTTTGGTGGAGGAAGCGTGTGTTGCGGGAGGGTTGGGGTGGCGGGTGGCGGGGAGGTGGGGGATGGCAGGGGTTATGAAATTGTTTCCTCCTTAACCTCACTTGTTTAGACCTGGCTCTGTTCTCATTTGTTAATATCTAACTAGCTGCCTACTGTAATGCAAATAATTAGTAAATGTTCAATTTTAGATATTATATTATTATTACATGCTTTATTATTATGCCGTTGAAGATGGGACGCGGCCTCTGGATGACAGGTCGCACCAACAGAACTCCAGTTTTCTTCCAGTCTAAGATTCTAGAGGGTGTGCGACCTTTTGGCATCTCTGGGCTACATGAAAGAACAAGAGTTGTCTTGGGCCACAAATTAAACACACAAACACTAACGAAAACTGATGAGCAAAAAAAGGTTTTCAGTAAATTTATGATTTTGTGCCGGGCCACATTCATAGCCGTCCTGGGCCGCATGTGGCCCGCCGGCCATGGGTGGGTTGACACGCCGGATCTGGGTCTATGTTTATTTTAAAACTGTTCAGAAAATCTGATCTTAATCCATTTATGTTTTCCTTCAGTTAATATGACAACAACACATTAAAACCTCAACAAATGTTTTGTAATTGACTAGGTTTGACTTCCTACAATTAACGTTACAATCCTAACTCTAAGACTACAATGCCATACTAATAGTTTGAAAAATACGTCTTTTAGCTCACTAGCACTTCAACATAATTTTTTATCCACGAGCAACCCTCATTTATTCTCTGCTTGGTATAAGGCATATTTTACATGATTTAAACATTAAATCATATTTTATTACTTCCCTTACCTACTCCTAGAATCTGTTTTACATTTGAACAATTCAAGTCACTAAAGTTGCACCTCACCTTATGGAGGAAGAAGCCTGGAAAGAAAACTCCCTAATTTATTTTTCATCAAAACGAGTCCTTAAATCTCCCTCTCACCCACCATGGTGCTCTGTGTTTTCACTGTTCTCCTTCCCTCTCCCTCTCTGCTGACATTGGCATAAAAATGTGCTACCCTAACTAAGCAGTCTGTTAACTGATAAGCTATCAGAAAATCATCTGTTATTTTTATAGCTCAAAGGCAGATGCCATTTCAAGAACTAGAGTGAATGAGTAGGATTTGTTAGTGCATTTTAGATTCATCGTTGTAAACTTGAGGTATTTTAAAATGGAATGATTGGAGGCTTAAAATATTATCCCATGAGCAATGAAGCTTTAGAATTTCGCTAACCTTAAATTTTGTTTGCGTAAAATCACTTCATGTATTGTATCATAAAGAATCTTTGTTGTTGTAGAATGTTTGTACTGAAAATCTTTCCTGCATTAAATTCAGACCAATGTAATTATCCAGGAAAACTCAGATCAGAATATCCCCTTCTGTTCCAGTAGGGGCCCCCTTTGCCATAAGATGCTTTTCAAAGGGTCTCTGAAGCAGCAAACGTGTGTTTCATAAAAAATTTTCATAGGTTGCATTTCTGAATTGCTTTGGGCACAGTATGGTGGCACTCAGGTTAGAAATGGGTCTTTTCTAGGTCTAGGCTTTAAGGTACCTGGGATTGCTTTTAGAGGTTCGGATTAGACATCAATTTGATTACAAGAACTATATAAAACCAGGAGACTTGGCTTGCCAAGATTTTTCACTGTTAGAAACTGCTTTTGTATCGCAGGAGCTAGTCAGTCATTTAAAGATCCCCCATTTGCAGAAAAAAAATCACCAATTTTAGAAAAGGAAAAGGAAACTACAAGTCAGTCATTTAAGGACTGCCCATTTGCCAAAAAAACAACAACAAAAAAGGGGGCACCACCTGTCAACAAGGAAAAGGAAACTACAAGTCAGTCATTTAAGGAACTGCCCATTTGCCAAAAAAACAACAACAAAAAAGGGGGCACCACCTGTCAACAAGGAAAAGGAAACTACAAATGGTGAAAAGGAGCATGAACTATTCAATAACAGATACCAAAGCAGTAAACATGACATTGGACCAAGATGTACATGGTTTTGTATTCCTATGTTTCATATTGTACAATCATCCAATAGTGGTTTGACAGCTTGAACTTTGAATGTGGTTTAGTTCATTGATCAATAAACTATTTGAAGTACATGATATTGTCAATTCCTTAAGGCTAGCTATTGTTGTCACAATCAATATGTAATTTTATAATAACCACTACCATTTTACAGAAAGTAAATTGAATAAAAGTATGTGTATATTCATGGTATGTTTTCAATGTTGTAAATAAGTTCTTGGAAACTGTGACTTTAAGCAAAATGACATAATAAAACCAATTTTACCATAGTCTAATTGATATAAATATGAGTTCAGTTTTTTTATTTCTGTTCAGCACATTCTGGTCACTAAAACTTCTAAATAATGACCAAAAATGCTTCTAATATTAGACATTGAAATATAAGCTATACACACATTTAAGAAAGAATACTGAAAACAAGTAGGATAACTAATTTGCAACCTGCTTCATCTAGTTGAGGATTGCAGGTGGCAGGAGCCTGCTTGGCAGCTCAGGCCATAAGAGAACTCACCCTCAACAGGATGCCCTTCAACTGCAGAGTACCGTCACATCCACACCCACCCTCACTCAGACAAAGACAATGCAGAAATGCCAGCTCACCTCACACACACATCTTTGGGTTGTGGAAGGAAACCGGTCCCCAGAGAAAACTCCCACAGATGTGGGAGTGTGTAAACTCCACACAGATGCTGGCCCTAGCTGAGAATAAATTTTTTCCTTCATCAACATTATAATGAAATGACAAATCAAATAACATTATTCAAGGATCTGTTGTATATGTGCACATGGATAATAGTTATATTATCATTTTGAAATGAGATAATTATTTTAAATCACACAAATATTATGACTACATGCTTGTTGTAAAACTTCAAGCAATATAAAAATATAAGGAGTAAAAAGACATTCTGTCTCTTATTTATTCTAACACCAAATACTATTAATGCTTTAATTTATATTCTTTGAGGTCTTTTGCCATGCATTTACACTGTCTACCTACCTACCTACCTACCTACCTATCTATCCCTGTGGAGTTTTAGACATGACCTATTTTTATTTTCTTCATTTTGTTTTTGGAGAGGCATCATCTCACGTGCATACAAGACTCAAGAGTTAGAATGCCTAAATTTAGTATCTAGCCTTCCATAAGTCACTTGACCTCTGTGGGCTTGTTTCCTTACATTTCCTCACACTTAACATATGCATAACAATAGTACATACCCTAAGTAATTTTGTGAGAAATGTTATGAGTATGTGCGTATGTGTGTGTGTGCATATGTGTGCATTCTACAGTTCAGGGTGTGTCATATAATTATTACATATATGAAATACTCAGAATTATTTCTAGCACATAGTAAACATTACATTAGTATTATCATTTTATGCTCCAAAATCCTTTTTCATTTAATAATATATCCTATTATCTTTCTAGATAACTCCATAAAAATCTGCCATATTCATTTTAAAGGCTGCATGGTATTCCAGACTATGGAAGTAGTTTAACTATTCTCTTGTGGATGGACTTTTAATTTGTTTCCATTGTTTTTCAATTAGCATAGTGTTGTGAAGTGCATCCCTGTGTGCGTGTGCATCTGCATTTATGTGAATGTGCCTATAGCATAGATTTTTAGAAATAGAATTATTGAATTAAATGGTATTCAAATTATTTTTCAGAAACTCCAAATTATCCTCCAAAATGCTTCGGAAATTTGCATTTGCGCCAACAGTAAGTACAGATGTCTTCACAACCTGCACTATAACCATCACTGTGACTTTTAAAAGTTGCACTTTGGGAGAAAATTCTGCATTTCTAACTAAATAGGATTTTTTATCTTTTGAATTTCATGTAATCTAATAGTAAAAAATAGCACTTTTTTTAGTTTTATATTTCTCTCATTAATGGTGTGGTTGGGTATCTTCTCATGGATCATGTGTATTTTCTATGTTTTTCTTTAAATTGATTTTTTCAAGCTCACATTTTATAGATATCAGTCATTTGAATCATATACATCTAATAATTTATCCTATTCTTTTACCTTTTTATATTTTATTAATGTTTTATTATAAAATTTAGATTTTAACATAGTAAAAACTATTATTCTTAATAGCTTTTGCATTTTGTGTTCTATATAATATATATTAATACTTTTCTATTTTTGGTAATTTTTAATTTATAACTATTTTACCCATCTGAAATTTATGTTTTTGTAAGATAAAGTGGGAGTTTTTTTCTGTGAGAGGTATCTGTTTTAATTTCCCTATATGAATAGCCATGTCCCAAACCAGTTATTAAATAATCTGTCTTTTCTTCATATAATAATAACAATAATAATGATAAACTAACCCAACAATAGTACTTACTCTTCCTTAGGCAATTTTTCAACTGCTTTACACATATTCACACATTTAATCCATTCAACAACTCTGAAATAGTTATTATTATTTTTATTTTTAACATAGGAGAAAGTTGTCCAGGGTTACACAGCTGGTAAGCAATGGAGACAGAATTCACACCCAGGCTGTGGCTCCATCATCTATGTCCCTAAGGACTATTCAGATATTTTATGATTATACTTCTTATATCATATTAGAAATGAAAGATGAGTCATTACAACTGACTTACACCTGTTAGGATGGGCATTATAGATACCTATTAAAAAACAGAACAGAAAATAACAAGTGTTGTTGAGGGTGTGGAGAGCACACTGTTGGTGGGAATGTAGCATGAGGCAGCCACATGGAAAGCAGGATGGAGGTTCTTCCAGAAAACAAACCTGGAAATACTATATGATCCAGCAATCCTACTTCTATGTATTTATCCAAAAGAATTGAAACCCAATTCTCGAAGAGGCGTCCGCACTCCCATGTTCACTGTGGCCTTATTCACAATACCAAAGATGTAAAAGCAACACAAATGTCCACTGATAGATGAATGAATAAAGAAAATACGGTATATACACATAATGTAATATCATTCAGTCTTAAAAAATAAGGAAATCATGTCACATGGTACAGGATGAATAAACTTTGAGGACATCATGCTAAACGAAATAAGCCAGTCACAGAAGGGCAAGCACTGCCTGATTTCACTTATATGAGGTATAATTGGACAGTCAAAACTTGCAGGAGCAGAAAGTATAATGGTGGTTGCCAGGGGCTGTCAGGAGAGAGAAATGAGGCATTACTGTTCAACGGGTATAGAGTTTTAGTCCATGCAAGATGAGAAAGTTCTAGAGGTTTGCTGTAGAACAATGTGCATATAGTTAACAATACTATACTATACACTTAAAAATTTATAAAGAGGATAGATCTCATGTTAAGTGTTTTTACCACAGAGAAGAAAAAGAAAAATAATCAAATAGTTGTGCTGATTTACTGCTATGTGTTTTTTTCTGTATAACAGTAAACTGAGTTGTCTGGTTTCAATGGTTTCTTGATAAGTGATTGGCAAACTCTTGCCCATGGGCCAAATTCAGCCTGCCATCTATTTTTTAATGGAACACAGCCACACCCAGTTGTTTACATATTGTCTAAGGTCAATTTTGTGCTACAATGACAGAGTTGTATAGATGTGACAGAGATCATATGGCTCACAAAACCTTAACTATTTACTATCTGGCCTTTTACAGAAAACGTTTGCCAACTTTTGCTGTAGATGATGGGGAATTTCTTGACTAATGAGTTTTGCTCTTTCCCATTTAAAGCCAAGCATGTCTGTGTTCAATAAATGTTTCTGGACCCTGATGTTGATAATATTGCTCTTGAAAATACTAATATTAAAAATGTAAACTCTATAATTCTTTGAACACATGAAATTGATACAAAGAAGTAGCATAGAAGTTGAAAATGAAACTGAAATTCAATCTCATCTATTCCAATGGGCAGAAGAAATGAGACACAGCAAGGCAAATTCTGAGAGTTATTGCTATAATACAAAGCACTCCAAAACATAGTGGCTTAAAAGAGCAACCACTTATTATTCTTATGAGTCTATGGGTTGACTTAGCAGATCCTCTCTCTGGCTGGGGGCTCATTTGATAGCAACCAGGCTTGCTCAAGCATTTGCAATGAGCTGGTGACTTGGCTAAAAGCTGGTTGGTTAGGGATGATCTCAGCTTAATGACTTAGCTCTCTTCCAAGTGCCTCTCCCATTCATTCCCTCAGCAGAGTAGCCTGGACATATTCTCATAATGATGGGAAGTCGAGGGGTTCATGAGACCTAACCAAAATGTACTTTTTCGGGCCTTTGTTTTCATCAACTTTGTTATTGTTTGCTAACACCAAAGTTAGTCTTAAGCCCACAGTCTGTGTGGGTGGGCCCAAGGGGTATGGATACTGGGAGAATGAGAAAGTGGGACCACACTGAGTAACTGGTGCAAAACCATGGAGTATTTTAGCAGCTGGTGTCCCTCTTAAGCTCTCTCTATTGAACCAAATAATTATTACTAACATTCTTTATTATATAAGTTAAGTGAGAATAATTTTTAGATTAAAAAAATAGCATCAGAGTTTAAATTATACTATCATAATCACACACACCCTGCTGCTCATAAATATATAAAAAACAACTTACTTTAAAACAGTATATGTCTCAAAGAAGCTATCTGAGTTGGTACTAAAAAGTAGAAATAACTTTTTGTTTATGTACAGTTTTTTTTCCCATAAAGAACTGGTGTGATGCTTATATAATAAACAATGTGATTAATGAATGAGTGAGCCCATGTTTTCCCAACCTTTAACATGTAAAAGAAATGAGTTGCTGGTTCTAGTTTTGTTATAGATATCAGAGATTTAAAATAAAATAAAAGTATAAAGACTAATACTCAAATATTTGCAGACCTAGAATGCAGAAGTGATTTGTAGAAGGTAAGACAACGGAGAACCTGTGCAGCCCATAATTCCCTCATTCACATTGATGCGCACCAATTGAGTCGTTGCTGAGTAGCCGGCACCATCAGGTGCCATGGGCAGATTAACACACACACGCACACAATACGTCATTGATCTTTCATTTGGATGCTTACTATTCAGTTGTCTGTCCCTTATTTCATTAGTGTCAGCATAAATTTCAATAAAAACACAAAATTTGAAAAGGGCAATGGACACTGCATTCAGATCCCGTTCACAGTAGCTCCATACCTTTGTAATAGCAGATGGGAACGGACGGTGTTTCGGTACTAGCAGTGTGTGGACGAGTTCAGTGCACATACTTGGGCATTAACTTACTTGTTTTGGAATTCTTGCTCTGCCACCTTGGAGTACTGTGGCTTCACCAGCCATTGGTGGGAAGAGCCAGCCTATCAGGATCTGTAAGCATTAGTTTCTGAAAGGAATAGCCCTAGGATTTATTGAGTACCCTCATTGTGCCAGATATTCTTCCAGGTGTCAAGATCCCAAATTTAACCATTAGAAGTAACACATTTTGGTTGATATCTACCAAACAGATATGATTCAAAATACAAGACATTTAAGATGCTAAAACAGCAATACAATGATTATAGAGTGTATAATATCTCCAGAGGGTCTGGGGCAACATCCCATAGTCAAACACATTAACTTTTCTGCACTAAATATTTGAGTACTTCAGTGTATTAGTGATTACACTGAATGGTATAAAAGGTCTATAAAAGCTGCACGTTACTTCTGGTCATCAAATGGGTTTGCTACAAATTTGAGAAAGAATTTCCAGTTTCCAGAACCTTTTGGATGTGAGAATTCTGAGTAAAGGATCATGTGCCACTTTAACCTGTGAGGTTGGTACTATTTTATTCCCACTTCCAGCTCAAGGAAACTGAGGCACAGTGACGTTAAATAACTTGTCCAAGTTTACCCAGTTGGAAAAGAAGCAAGGCAAGGCTATTTGGCTCCAGAATAACTCTCTGAACTAAAGTGCATCAACAATAAATAAAACAGACTAAAGAGTCCATTGGGAGAGAAAGACGTGTGAGTGATGGGTGCAGCACATGGCAGAAGAACAGGTGCTGGGGTGCCTGGGGAGACATGGGGACCGACGGGACATGCAGACCTGCAGGGGTGGTGAGGCGAAGACCCACACCTCCACAACAAACAGGAGTGCCGCGCCCCTTACATAACTTCAAGTCTAAAATTTAACTTGTGATCTATGGTTTCTCGTGGTATTAGGTTTGCAGAGTTAGAATCTTGACTTCTAAAAGATACTCTGTTTGTTTTAAACAAAACCTGGAATTCCATTGCTAAGGAAAGGAGACCAGAAAACCCAAGGCATTTGAGGGCAGCCAAGTTAAATA
The DNA here is from genome assembly GCA_007922815.1 of Macrotus californicus. Lineage (NCBI taxonomy): Eukaryota > Metazoa > Chordata > Mammalia > Chiroptera > Phyllostomidae > Macrotus > Macrotus californicus. Next base: position 1,116 of record VMDR010017177.1, on the reverse strand, counting down.
TTGTATCTCTTTTTAAGAAGTTAATCCCTCTGGATCTTCGACCTTTGTTCTTTGCTCCCAAAGGCAGCGACATATGATGTTTATCTTGCCAAAAATAGTTAAAAGTCATCTAGGAGCTCTCTGCTGAGTGGGCCAACCCGCTTTGACCTTTTCGACTAGACCAACTCCTGTTACGTTAACCTCTGACTTCAGCCCTCTTAATGGCAATACTCCCCAGCACTGTAATTTCCCTCCCACTGTGTTCTCTCAGGCAAATATTTACTACTGAGGTTTCACAATTTATTTTTCAAACAAAGTGGCAGGGACCACCCCATGCCACCACATCCTCATTCTGTATTAGAACCCATCATTCTCGAGATATAATTTTACCAGAACAAATGTGCTTTAGGGACTTTTGACATGAGATGAAGGGTTGACTTCCTATCAAAACCAAACCGGGCCCTTGTCAGCTTGGAGATGGATATAAACAAGAAATGCAAGCCTGTAATTGGTGATGGAAATCAGATAAGACCTCTTTAAATGCAACCATTGATACAAATATGTGAACTCGAATTACCTTTGATTAAGTCACTTAAGAAAATAAAGCTGGGGTGGGTTTAAAAGAAAGATTCTGAACATGCTTGTGAACAAGATCTTGCAGTTTCAAGCCTCTCAAAGGCAAGCTGAAGAAAATTAAAGTCAGAAGGCTTATGAAATGAAACAGAACTCAGAAAGAGCTCCACTCAACCTTTAACGTTTCTTAGGTCTCAACAATGAGAGGGGTCTAGTAACGGTTCCTTCGTGTTCTTTCAATGCATTAGAAATTCAAATATCTATAGGCGATGTTTGTTATTTACCTTCTTCATGAGTTGTGAGAAATTCAGCCCAACCAGTGACAAATCAACAAACAACCAACCATCTACTTAACTGCTTGACATTATTCAACAATAATTGTACTAAGGATAATTCAATATCTTTATCCTTGATGAGTTATTATACAGAGAGATAGCCTTTTCTAAGCTGGATGTTTTACTCTTCTCTCAAAGAAGTGAAATGCAAACAAATGAAGCTCTTTCCTGCCTCATATTTTAAACTGTGCTTTAAGATTCACAACAATGCCCTATGCAGAATTCCATA
>VMDR010017176.1:0-20363 GCA_007922815.1 Macrotus californicus | reverse complement strand
ACTTCCAGGAAGTCCAGGAAGCTCAGAGTGTCCCAAAGAAGTTGGACCCAAGGAGGAACACACCAAGGCACATCATAATTACATTACCCAAGATTAAAGATATGGAGAGAATCTTAAAAGCAGCAAGAGAAAAGGAGACAGTTACCTACAAAGGAGTGCCCATCAGACCATCAGCCAATTTCTCAAAAGAAACCTTGTAGGCAAAAAGGAGCTGGAAAGAAGTATTCCAAGTCATGAAAGGCAAGGACCTACATCCAAGATTACTCTATCCAGCCAAGCTATCATTTAGAATGGAAGGGCAGATAAAGTGCTTCCCAGATAAGGTCAACTTAAAGGAGTTCATCATCACCAAGCCCTTATTATATGAAATGTTAAAGGGATTTAGCTAAGAAGATCAAAACTATGAACAGTAAAATGACAACAAACTCACAACTATCAACAACTGAACCTAAAAACAAAATCGAAACGAACTAGCAAACAACTAGAACAGGATCAGAATCACAGAAATAGAGATCACCTGGATGGTTATCAGCGGGGAGGGGGAGGGGGGTAAATGGGGGGGAAAGTAGAAGGAATAAGAAGCATAATTGGTAGCTACAAAACAGACAGGGGAAAGTTAGAAATAGCATAGGAAATGGAGAAGCCAAAGAGCTTATATGTAGGACCCATGGACATGAACTAAGGTGGGGGAATGATGGTGGGGGTACAGGGTGGAGGGGAATAAAGGGGGAAAAAATGGGACAACTATAATAGCATAATCAATAAAATATATTTTTTTTAAATTTACTTCTCACAGTTTGGAGTCTGGAAGTCCAAGATCAGGGCGCCAGCACAGTTGGGTTCTGGTAAGAGCCATCTTCCAGGTCGCAGATTTCTCATTGTATCCTCGCAAGGTGGAAGGGGTGAGGGATTTCTCTGGAGCCTCTTTTATAAGTTACCATAGTTGAACCTTCAACACAGGTTTGAACTGCACTGGTGCACTTAACACAGATTTTTTTTTTCAATAAATACAATTGGTTCTTCATGTCCATGGGTTTCACATGCAGGGATTCAAGCAACCACTGATGGAAAACAGTATTTTTTCATTCTCAACCTTGGATTCCTAACCATGGATCAAAAATACTGTTTTCCATGCCAGTTGTTGAATCTGCAGACACGAAGGAACAACCGTGGAGTCAGAAGTTGTATGTGAATTTTTTGACTGCGTAGAGGGTTGGCACCCATAACTTCTGTGTTATTCAAGGGCCAGCTGTAATTCCACTCCTGGGGGCTCTACTCTTAATGACTTAAGTATGTTCCAAAGGCCTCACCTCCTAATACCATCACCTGTAAGGGTTAGGATTTCAACATACAAATTTTATGGGGACACAAATATTCAGACCACAGCACACTGTAACCAACATCTGGATTTTTAGGCTTTTTAAAGTTTTGCCAGTTTTATATGTGTAAAAAACTACTTGTTAATTTAATTTGATTTCCTGACTACAGGTGAGACTTAGCATTTTTTGATATGTTTAATAGCTATTTGTATTTCCTCTTTTGCATATACAGATCCTTTGTCTATATTCTAGTGGATTATATGTCTTTTTCTTATTCATGGGAATTCTACAAATATTCTAAATATCTACCATTGATCATTTACTACAGTGCAAATATCTTCATCTACTATGTGCTTTTTTTCACTTTATGGTATCTTTTGTCAAAGAGAAGTTTTATGCTTTAATATAGCCAGATTTGTCCATTTTTTTCTTTATGATTGATACTTTTATTTTCACATTTAGGTCTTTAATCCACACGGAATTTATTTTTGTTTATGATATGTGGTTGAAGTCAAACAGGTTTTTTTTTCTGTATGAATAAACAGTTTAATCAGCATCATTTATTGACTGGTCCATTCTTTCCCTACTGATTACGATGTCTCCTTTATCCTGTAACAAACTTCTTTATGTACATGGGTCTATTTCTTAGTTCTCAATTCTGTTCCATTTGTCTCTGTCTATCTCTAGGCAAAATGATATTTTCTTAACTTCTAGAGCTTCATAACAAGTCTTCACATCTAATAAGACAAGTCCCTCTATACTATTCATCTTCAACATTATCTTAGTGAATCTTGGATATTTGTTCTTTCATATAAATTTTTGAACTTCTCAAGATCTATTAAAAAGCCTTGCTGTGATTTTTATTAGAATTACCTTAAATTTACAGAATAAATTAGAATTAATAGCTTTATTATACTCAGTCTTCCATTTATGAATACGGCATATCTCTTACCTTAGGTCTACTTTAATATATTTTTAGAAGATTCACAATTTTTGTCATAAGGGTCTTAAACATTTTCTGTAAATTTTATTTCTAGATACTTTTTATTTCCTCCTAAGTCGTATTTTTGTTTTGTTTTGATTTGTTTTGTTTTGTGAAAAAGTAGTAAGTTAGCCCTGGCCAGGTAGCTAAGTTGGTTGGAGCATTGTCCCATGCACCAGAAGTTTGCAGGTTTTGTTCCGTCAGGGCACATACCTAGCTTGTGGGTTCAATCCCCAGTCTAGACACATACAGGAGGCAACCAATTGATGTTTCTCTTTCACATCAATGTTTCTGTCTCTCTCTCTCTCTCAAATTAATAAACATATCCTTGGGTGAGGATTCAAAACAAAAGTAAGTTTACCATTCCTTTACTGATTCATATTTTCTCATGTATTACTTCAATGAAATAATAAGGCCTAAACTTTGAATAACACATTCCATAATGAGAATTTTAAGTACACTTCAGAGGAAAGGGAAAGGGTATCACCTGGCTGTGTCTAACTACATGGATCACAATGGGAATTAGAACACTGATTAAAGAGATGGTGTAAAGTGTGTGCCCACGAACCTGAACCTTTAAACCCAGAACCACACTCTTTTTCTGAGTTTCACTACCCTTTCACTTGTTCATATTCACTTACTTGTGCCTCATTAATTAGACCCCTGCCATGTTATCTTATACTCTCATAAGCAATTGGATCAGGAAAGTTACCATATATTTTCTAACCATTTGTATAATCAGTAAATAACACCTACTAAATGCATAGTGCTGACCCCCCCCCCCCATAAATGTAACTTCTATTCCCAGGCTGGCACTGTTGTCACTTTTGTCCACCACTATGTCCCCAACATATAGAATAATGCCTGGCATATATTAAGTACTCAATAAATACTTTCTGATTTGTTGAATGGAGGAATGATTGAATGAATCTTTACCTCTGCTGATTTCTATGATAGGTAGATTTTCTTCTTATTTGAACCTTCCTATTTTCTAAGCATGTTGAAATCTGTTCATTTCCTGAGGTTCACAGGAGGCGTAAAATCACAAAATAAAGGGAAGCATGCCTGCTGACTTTAGTCACCTTAAGAGAAGTGGTGACACACACAAAAATGACACAAACAACAGTTCAGCCTAAGTTATATCAGATGGACACAAGCCAAAGACTTAGTCATTCTGAATTGCCATATATTTTTAAGACAGCATAATAATAATGCTGTGCTAAGTGCATGACATGTAGGATCCCATTCACTCTGCCGACAGTCCTGAAAGACAGGTGTCATCACCCCATTTTACAGATGAAGAAACTGGGATTTAGAGAAGATAATTTTTACTGAAGATCAGACACCCAGAGAGTAAGTCAAGGAGGTAGGATTCAAACTCAGGTTTGTCCGACTCCTAGAAAATGCTCTGAACCACTTTGCCTCATTGCCTTATCTGGAAGCCCAAGCCCTTGAATAGGACCAGACCTCTGCTGATGGGTCATGAGGTAATCTTGATCCATGAGTCAGTGACGACTGAGGCCTGAAGATCAGATTACCATTTGTAGGCATCCAACTTTACTGGTATCAGGCTGCCACCCAGAAGAGGGGCAGCCCTCCCCTACTGACTAGCTTTACTTATTTTAAATATCACCCCTGTGATATTTTCTTCACGTAATATCACGGTTGGTCAATAATATTCTACTTAAAAGCATGCTGACCAGAAATATTTTAATATATTTTAAAATTTGTATTATGGAATGGAAAAGATATGATAAAGGACTGCAGAGCACTGAATTCACTGAAATATATAAAAAAGATTAACCACTTGTGGAAATTATGGTTACAAAACAGAATGTAAATATTAAAATTATAACCACATAAAATGAAATGAACCAACTTAACTCAGCAGAAGAAAGGGGAAATGGAGCAGTTTTTAGTGTACTAATGTTTTCAGCTCACCCAGGAGCACATCAAAGACAATTCTCGACAAGTACAACATGAAAGTGGGGGGAAAAAACATAATGACTCAAAACTCTTAATGCTTATTATATATTTTTCTTAATCTTAGGAGTATCTTTAAAGAACTAATGTCCCTTGTTATAAACAAAGATTTACTTAGAGTTCAGCAATTCCCTCAGTTTTGCTTTCATCACAGTTTCACTTTGGTTTTCATTGTCAAATTCAAATATATTTAAATTTAATATTACTTAAAAAGAGCACATTAGAATGATCCCTTGTTTGACCACCAGCCTTTTTCTCTGTATTTACCTAGGATGTCTAAAGCAATGTTCTCTAATAACAAGGGTTAATGGTAGATTGGGCTTAATTTTTTATTTTCCCCTGTCCTTTGCTGTCCTTGTCTGTCCTTCTCCTCTTCCTCTTCTCCTGCAATTCCACCTTCTTCAACTGCTCCTCTTTCTTCTTCAGGAAACTGCATGATCTTTATAAAAACAGCAATCAGAATTCTAAAATGTAAAAGTGAACCAAGAAGAGAGTGGTCAATGCACAGAATTTTTGCCATGACTCAGCTGGTTATGAACCCATAGATGAGACCTTAACAACACTTGGTCACATATGCTTTGTAAATGGACAAAGAAAATGCCAAGTGACAAGCTGTAGTGAACACCAGTTGCAGAGAAAATACCAGTTGCAGAGAAAATGCCAAGCGAGAAAATTATAGTGAAGATGATAATAGACAAGGAAATGAGAGGGCGACTTGAACAAGTGGTGCAAACTTTGGTTTGGGACTCACAGAATTTGAGTTCTTGTTCTGGTTCAGACAGTTATTCTTCATGTCACCTTGAATAATCTCCATGTCAGCTTGGAAAAAATCAGTGAACATTTCTGAGCACCAGGCCAAATATTGTAACATATTCCTACTTCTCATGAAAAGTGGGAATATATATTTTTTTAAGATTTTATTTATTTTCAAAGAGAGGGAGGAAAAACAGGGCAAGAAACATCAATGCACAAGAGAAACATCAATCACTTGCCACTCTCATACCCCCGACCAGGCACCTGGTGCACAACCCAGGCATGTGCCCTGAGCAGGAATTCAACCAGCGACCTTTCAGTTCACAGGCTGGTGCTCAATCCACTGAGCCACACCAGCCAGAGCAGGAATATATATTTTTAAGTTAAAATATCATGACATTTAAACAGTGGCAACTAACCAAAAATATTTTAAACACTTACATGCTAAAAAGATCACATCTAAACCCATATTTTTAGTCTGTGAGCTTTACCACTTGGTGACTAACACTATGCACACACCCCATCAGTGGACAAAGCTGGAACTAATGGAAGCTTTCCATAGTGTACTGGAGCTAGATCACACACATTCAAGAGCCAATTGTGTGCAGTGTTCTCCATTTTGTATTCATTGACATCGTGTCGGTAGCTTGAAATCAGCCATGGTCGCAGGATTTTCACCACGGAAATCAGAAAACGCTACAAATTAGCCCCCTGTCTTCCACCACAGCTGGTTGTGAAATGTTTACGAAAACAGCAGCACTGCAGCTATCTGTCCCAGTTGACCGTATGGCTATTGTACAGCATATCAGAACTAGAGGAGTTGTAAAATATTCTGCAAGAAATGAAAACTCAATAAAATTAGCTGAGGCTGGTGGGGATAATTTCAATGAAAAGGAGATTGAACTACAAAACCTTAAGGAAGCCAGGCATATGGTCTCCTGATTAAGACAAGAGGAAACATAGGATAGGATGTCACCCAGCATCCCTCTCTCCATCACTAGTGTTGTTCTCTCTCTGGGTGTTAGCTTTCCTTATAGCTTCTCCTCTGTAGCAAGGATCAAGGGCAGGGATGACAAAGAGAAGCATTTGTTCTCCAAGAGCACAGGCCTACTACCGGCCTATATGACACCTTCTACCTCTGGGCTGAGGGAGCCCAGCACCAGGGAGTGCAGCATCTTAGTAGATAACACAAACTGGGTTTCTCAGTAGATAACTCAGTGGCTCTCTTCTGGGTGTCTGGGTGCTGTGCACAAATTGCACAGCCAATACAATGGCCCCATGTGAACACATTCGCCAAAAGTGGTGTCTTTCAATAAGCTTTAGTTAATATGTTAATCTAATGATGTTAAGACTGTGATGGAAAGACAACAGGAAAGCAAGAGTCAATTAATTCAAAATAGAACTAAATCATCCATAGTTAAAATTGGAAATCCAAGAGAAGGAAGCTCCTCTCTCCATCCCCCTTTTTTAAAAGTAAATTTTTAATTTGGGGACAATTTTAGATTTAAGAAAATTTGCAAAGGTAGTGTTCCCACCAGAACCTAGGGGGATTGCTACAGAATTTAAAAGGAACACTTCTTTTCCTGGGATTTCCAAAATATATATGTTGGTTGGCTTGATGGTGTCTCACAAAGACCTTAGGCTCAGCTCACTTTTCTTTTTCTTCTTTCTGCTTCTCAGTATGGACAATTTCAATTGTTTTATCTTCCTGTTCACTGATTCTTTCTTCTGTCTGCTCAAGTATGCAGAACCCCCTCTAGTGAATTTTTCATTTCAGTGTTTGTACTTTTCAGCTCCTGAATTTCTATTCGGCTCTTTTTATAATTTCTATCTCTTTATTACTATTTTCATTGTGTTAAGACATCATTTTTCTGCTTTCCTTTAGTCCTTTGTGCATGTTTTCCTTTAGCTCTCTGAGCATATTAAGACTGTCAATTTAAGGTCATTGCCTGGTAACCCTAATGTCTGATGTTCTTCATAGACGGTCTCTGTCAACTTTTCTGTATCTTTGTATGATGTTATTTTTTTGTTGAAAATTGTATATTTGGTTACCCATTTGTTTAATGACTTTTCCAAAGTCGTTTATGGTCACTGAAATCTCTGCTACTTTAGCTATGTTTCGCTAATTCTTTGAAAAACATTTTCTTGAGGCCAGGAGCAAAGAAAGCAAACAAACAAAAGAATAAATACCTTTCCCATTCTTTACAGATTGGCTGTGTTGGGGCACTCTTTTAACACTTAGCCAGGCTTCTTAGTCTTCCATTGCTGCTTTCATTGAACCTAGAGATCGTGCAGAGGTGAAGGCTTAGGGTCCTCCTGAGTATCTTCTGAAGATGTGTCCTGTCTTGAGCACGTATGTGGCTTTCTAAAATCCCCAATATACATGGTCTTTTTTGAATGTCCTAATTTCCCAAAGAAGTCTCTCCCAGCTTTTCCATCCAGGCTTTAGGCAGTCTAGTGTATGTCTCCACTGTAATCTTTTGCCCAGGCAGCTGCCGCATTGTGTTCTTTGGTGTTGTTCACCTTATGATATTTCAGGCAATGTTCACCACTCTTCTGCCCTGAGTAAGTTCAGAGTAGATGAAACAGAGACACACCTTGTGTCAGTCCTTCAGGTAGCCTCCAGACAGGCTACAACAGACAAACACAGTGATACATAAATAAGGTCTGCTCTGCTCCCTCTGGAACCAGGGTCAGGGTCCCACACTTGAAATGCAGGCTGCTGTCTTCAAGACTGCCACCCCACTGGTGTGGGAGTGGAGGGGAAGGTGCAGGGGGAGTCAAGGGAAAGTAAAAATGCCACAAAAATTTCCTACCATTTCCAAGTTGTCCTTTCCTTGATTCAGCATTACCTTGGTTGCTCTAAATTTTTTTAGTATTTTCCAGAGTTCTGACAAAGTTGGTTTTAACAGTTACTGATTTTTTAAAATGTTTTTGTGGAGAGGTAGGTGTTTGGAGCTGCCTACAGCATTTTGAGGGTGCCACCGTTTAGTATGTTCGAATTTTGAATTTTGAAATAATTTCACACTTTTTAAGAAGTTGCAAAAATAGTACAAAGAATCTCTGTATACTGTCCCTGCAGCTTCCCCAAATGTTAACAACTTTTATGACCACAAAACAAGTATCAAAACCAGAAAATTAGCATTGATACAAAACTACTAGCAAATCTACAGGCCTTATTCAAATGTTTCCAATTACCTCACTAACGGTCTTTTTGGGTCCAGGATGAAATCCAGGATTATACATTAAATTTAGTTTTTATGTCTCCTATATTTCCCCAGTCTGGGAGAGTTCCTGTCTTTCTTTGTCCTTCACAACCCTGACATTTTTGAAGAACATCATCTCGTCATTTATAGAAGGTCTCTCAATGATATTTCCCCATGGTTAAAGTCAGGTATAGATTTTTAAAAGATGTGATGTGCCCTTCTCATTGCATCGTGTCTGGAAGCATGCAATGTTGATATCACAAAGAGAGTTTAGAGACTTCTCACCCAGCTTCCCTTAATGTACCACTGTCAACTGATGATCATTGGTGCCAACTCAAAGCCAACAGGAATCCCCAATTTGGGGTGCACTGAAGAAGGAAACTATTCAGTGCAAACAGTGATACAGCATGGCTATGAAAACAGCGCTGCTGTGGAAGAGCTCCATAGTGCTACAGCGCAGCTGCAAAAGCAGCTTAGCTGTGGTTTCTAGCTAGGGGAATGTAGTCTTGATGGAAAGTCCACTCCTGGAGCCCCAGGGAAGTTGGTTTTTGCGAACAGAAGTCCCGCCCCTGGTCCCTGATTGGCTCGCCCTCATGCAAATAAGGGCACCAAATCCTTGCAGTTTTATGATCCAAAAGGCACTATCCTGATTGGTCAGAGCTGCACAGCTCTGATTGGCTGAAAAGCCTCAATCAGATATGACTGAGATAGGAGGGTCACATTACATATGGATAAGCAGAGCTGTTCCTGCAGAAGCTAAATAATTGCAAATTGGGCAGTGGCCTCAATCGTCTTGGTAGAAATAGGATACCAGGAAATCTTTATAAGGGCTGGCTCAGCTTGCAAAAACACAGTGCAGGGAGACAGTTGAGTGCAGAGACAGGCAGTTTATCGCGGAGGCTGTCTGTGAAGTGCTGCTTGCATGAGAAGCCCCTGTGCAGAAATGGCTGCTAGGCTCTGGATTTGTTTGTTTGCTTGTTTGTTTGTTTTTTAGCTTCCAGGAAACTGCTTAGTCCTCAGGGTTCACATCATATATGTAGCCATGACATCTTTGTTAAAACTAAACAATTAACATTGGTACAATACTATTACCTAACCTGTAGACTTTACATGGACTACCAGTTTTTCCACTGTCCTTTTCTGTTCCAGCATACAATCTAGGATATCACATCACACACTTTTTTCATGAAATTACTCCACCATTAACCCATAGCACAGGAGTCCCACCCCTTCCTTCTCCACGTTAGAACCTTAATACACTGATAATATGGTTACCAATGGCTACCAAGTTTCACTTCTCACATCCCCTAACCACAAGAGAGGAACTGCCCATACTTTCTGTGGTTCACATTAAAAAATCTTAAATAAGGATTTGAATTGGATTGACTTGTAACAAGTGGTTTCCACTAGCACAGATATGGCTGAGATAGGAGGGTCACATAACATATGGTTACTGGGGGCCCAATGAAGCAGAGCTGTTCCAGTAGAAGCAAAATCATCGTAAATTGGGCAGTGACCTGAGCTGAAGTCACCACATTAATGACTAACTACTGGAAATCATCACAGTAGTGATTAACCAGCCCATTCACCTCATTTCACAGATGAGGAAACTGAAGTCCAAAGAAGTAACTTTCCAAAGGCTCAGAGGTAGTCCTTAGCAAAATAAAGGCTAAACCCAGATCTTCTAACTCCCAGTCCTAGACATTTGCCTCTGTGCCCCTAGCCCTGTCATGATTTTGGTATTAATCCCCAAGAATCAAAGAATCTGAAATTAGAAACAATCTCAAAGTTTATATAGTTCTTACTGGTGCATGAATTCCCCAGTGTGCCCAAGCTGATCCCAGAGAAATGGAAACCATTCCTGTCTATTTGTCGCCAATACTGGGATTTCAAAATAGTTCACACCCAGTAGGACAGGATGTAAACTATTTTCCATAGCAAAGAATTGGGTGGAATGGGGTTGTGGTGGGGGAGAAAGATGTTCATCCACAGGTTTGTTAAACAACCTAGACTAAAACCATGTGATGAAACACAAGACAATTAATAAAAGAGAATGAACAGATCTGTATGTGTCAATACAGGAAGCTATTTCATATACAGTGCTAAGTGAAATACCAAATTCAAGTAAAAGGTATGAATTCTATAAACGTATTTATGTGGGAGACGGGGGAAACAGCAGCTATCACCACACTGTTATTAGTCTTCATCAATGGCAGGTGGGATTACAGAATACTTTTTATTTTCTTCATTATATTTCCTATAATGTTTGAATTTTTTTATCCTCACCTGAGGACATTTTTTTATTGCTTTCAGAAAGAGAAGGGAGAGAGAGAAACACTGATGTGAGAGAAGCATTGATTGGTTGCCTCTGGTACGTGCCTGGACCAGGGATTGTATACGTGTCTAGACCGGGGATTGTGCATCTCGGTACTGGGAACCAAACCTGCAACCTAGGTGTGTGCCCTGACTGAGAATCGAATCTGCAGCCTTTCAGCTATGGACAATACTCCAACCAGCTGAGCCACACCAGCCAGGGCTGAAATTTTAAGCAATGAGCATGAACTGAAAACATTTATGGTAGTGAAATAAGTGAGACCCAAAAGATCACATAGTGTATGATTCCATTAGTATGAAATATTCACAATATTCAAATCCATAGAGACAGAAATTAGATTAGTAACGGCCAGGGGCTGGTGTGAGAGAACAGGGGGAGTGTCTACTTAATGAATATGGAGTGATAAAAATGTCTTAGGAGTAGATAAAGGTAATGGATGCACATTGTGAATGTACTAACTGCCAATGAATTGTACGTTTTTTAATGGTTAATTTATATTACATGAATTTTACCTCAAAAATATTTTCCTGAAATGAGGATATCTCAATGGCTACATATACCTTCCTACGGGCTTTGGGAAAATTGCTTATCTTTGCCATGACAGTCAGTTCACCTGTAAATAAAAAGAGTTGATGTAGCTGGTCTCTAACATCCACTCAGGCTCTAACACTACGATTCTGGACACATTCAACTTATATTCATTCCCTTGTAATTCAGGCTAAGATGTCACAAAGCAGGGTTTTTGGGCAGTTTCATTACACTCTTGACCTAATATTAAAGGGAAATAAAAGGTAAACTTCTACTTTCAAAGATTATAAATATATAGATTCATTCATTCAAGTCCAATAATGAATGGCAAGTGATTACAGAAAGATTGTGGGAGGAAGAAAGTCAAAGGCATAAAGGTAATAATCATAGGTAACAAGTACTGAGTATCTTCCATACACTATGCTAGATGCCTAATGAATATTATTTATGTTTATAAAGGCAATCTTTGGAAGAAAAACATGAAGCTCAGAAAGAGTAAGTAACTTGTCCAAGGATCCACAACTAGTAAGAGGCAGAAGTGATGCTGAAATTCAGGTCTATTTATTTATACTCTTAGGTCTCCATTCCTTCCACTCACTCATGCTGTTTTCCAATAAGAAAAAGGACTCAAGGAAACTGACACGGTGCTAGAAACAGGATATGCAAAAGGAAACTGGGGGGTAAAAAAGACAAAACATTAGAAAGAGAACAATCAGTAAAAATCCAGCTTATTGCTGTGCTTTCCTGTGCTTGGGAGTGGAGCCTCCGTGGGCCAATTTCTATCCTGATCCTCTGGTAAGCCTCCTGTATAGTTACCACAAATTGTGGGTTTTTCCCACCATAATCTGCTATAAACAAAGTTTCACTGAGCTTAAAGTAACTTATACCCTTATTTCCATGAAGGAAATCTAAAAATTATTGCACTGGATATTATTGACTGTATATTATTTTATCCTTTTATTTTAACAAAGAATGGAGCTAAATAGAAAAAGAAGTGACCCTTATAACAAATAAAGGAGAGATAAAAAATAATAATTACAATCAGTTGAAAGAATAAGTGAGATTTGGAGGATAAAATATTTAAACAAAGCAAGTGTATAAGTCACTAAGATAAAGAATCAAAGGTACTTTCAAGTAATTTGAAAAAGCTGAAACTGTGAGGGAGCAGGAGAGATCAACTGTGGTTCTCCCAGCACAAGAAGTTGCTTGATAAAGGAAAGTTAAAGATTTAGGAAGTTGGGCAAAGCAAGCCCCAGACCTTTTAGAAAGGACACCAGACCACTTGCTGGTGAACAGTCACTTGGCAAAAATCAGGAAACAGTCCGTGGACAAACTGGCTAGTGAATTCGGAGGGAAGTATTGCAACAGCTTCACATGGAACCAAAGAAAGAAACTGGAAAATGGAAGGTGGTCAGTGCCCTGGGAATGACAGATCTGACTATCGGCCAGAAGAAAAATGCTTTAGAAATAAGGTAGTTTTTTTTCTAAGTGAACCAGTGTTCAAGTCACACTCATCAAGCGAGGAAGGAAAGCCTCAAACAGGTGGAACAGAAATAGCAAACAGCATGCATAGAACCAAGGAGCCAGGAAAGACCACATGTGATTGGACAGGTTTTTTTATTGTTTGAAGCAGCCTAGTCAAAGGGTGAGCAGATCTGAATCATCAAGTCGCCTGCCTATGGGATTACATCCTCCTGGAGCCTTTCCACTCAGATCAGAAAGGAAGAAGTAAAACTATCTTTATTCACAGACAGCATGACCATATATGTAGAAAAGCCTAAGGAATATTCCCCCCCAAAAGCTAGTAAAACCAACAGCAAGGTCACAGGATACAAAGTCAGCATACAAAAATCCATTGTATTTCTATGTACTAGCAACAAAATACTGGAAATGAAATTTTTTAAGTCCATGTCCACTAGCATCCAAAGACATAAAATAATTAGGGATATATTTAAATAATAGTTGTCCAGGATTCCCTATGGTTAAAGAGGAAAGTGAATAATTTCTTTAGCCTGTTACACACACAGCTTAGATACCACTGTGACTATTGTGTTTGCCATTAGTAGGGAACAGGAGAAAGGGGGAAGAAGAGGGAGACTGACATTTGTTTGAACTTTCATTTTGGGGTTTCGAGTTAGAGAAAATTAGAACAGATCAAGGGAGAAAGATAAAAATCTGCCCAATGATTCTGGGACTCAGCCTTCTACACACGTGGGTTAGTTTCATAAAGATTCAGAGCCGTGGTACCCCAAAGATTCCAGTGAAACTGAGAGTACAGAAGGTAAGCCTGAGGTGGTTTCTTCATCTGATTGAAGGATAGTTTTCTAGTTATAAAGGTATAACTAGAAATCTGATCTTCTAGATTTCTGATCTTAAAAATCAGACTTCTCTGAGACCGCTGATTCACAGAAATAAAGTAAAAATAAGCTGTAACTGTTACCTTCGATTCTCTCTGTGTCCAGCAGGGAGAAGAGAAGAGATCCCTACTCCAAAAGGGGTGAAGGAGGTTATAATTTCTCATTGTTTCAGTCAGATCCATTTTAAAAAGTAGGTACTATTATAGCCAGCCATGGACCGCTAAGAAATCAGTCTCCCTCATTTCATCCGGGGAGGGCCAGAAAATCTGCCCACAGATCCCAACTGGTCTAAAACAGCTACAAGATCAGGGCCAATCCTGCTATCTCTGGCTGCCCAGAGAAGAAAGCCTACTATGTGCTATTCTGCTTTAGGGGGCTAAGAAGAATATTGTGGCTTGCTGAGTATGGTCAGATATTAAGGGGCTGGACTGCCCATGCTCAAGTCATACATCGAACCTTGAAAGATACATCATTGAGCTCTCACTGGTGTGGCTCAGTTGGTTGGGAGTCATCCCACAAAGTGTAAGGTCCCTGGTTTGATTCCCTGTCTGGACACATGCCTGGGTTGTGGGTTTGGTCCCTGGTCAGGGTGCATACAAGAGTCAACTCATCAATGTTTCTCTCTCACATTGATTTTTCTCTCCCTCTCTTTCTCTCTCCCATCCCCTCTCTCTAAAAATAAATAAATAAAATGTTAAAATATTAAAAAATACATCATTAAAAGCCAAGAACAATCATATTTCAGGTGTAGCATTTGCCCCTAAATTCAAATTGTTGCATTATCATCGTTACATTTGTCTGCATCAATGAATTCAGGAAATAATATGGAGACTGACGGGGAAAATTCATTAAAAATGGCAACTGTTGGGGCATCTCAGCCTGGAAAGGGACATGTGACCCAATCCTAGCCAATGGGACCCAGTTGGGGGGAGATGTCAGCAGCCGAGGTGCTAGGAAGAGTTTTCCTCCATGATCAAAAGGGAAGCTTGAAGATTTGGGCTAGGAGAGCTTTTGGGGGGCTTTGAAGATAGTTGTCAAGAATGTGATAACTAGAACTCTGTACAAGCTGAGTGCAACACAGCAGAAAAAGATTCCTAAGCTACCGCCCAACCCTGGAATACCCTCCCTTCAGATCATATTATAGAATATAGTAAATAATAAATGTAAGGCACATTTTACTAAGCAATTTGTAATTATAGCCAAAAGCATCCTAACTGATACACAGGCCAATAAGAAAAAGACGACTTGACAGAAAACTGAATAAAGGTTACAAAGAGAAAACTCACATAAGAGGAAGTACAGATAGCCAAAAAAGCATCTTGAAAGATGTTCAGCTTAACCAATAATAAGAGAAACACAAATAAATAAGGGTTTTTTTTTGCCCATTAGATTGATAAAATTTGGTAATACTACAGTTGATGAGTGTTTAATGAAAAAAGATTTCTCAAATTCTTGGGTAGATTGCAGGCTGGTACACTGGTATGCAATTTAGTAATGTTTATTAAAATTTTAAATGTGCATACCCTTTAACCCAAAAAATCTAAAGAAATACTCACACATGAACACAAAGATATTTGCACAAGGATGTTCATACTGCACTGTTTGTTAAGCCAAAGAACAGAAAAGTCTAAAATAGTCAAGGTTCATCAATAAGGAATTGAGTAAATAAATCAGTCCACTCTACTGTGGAATAGCCACAGTCATATGAAATAAAGGGATAAATGTGAGCATACTGACATTGGAATCTATCCAAAATATACTGTTAAGGATAACATGCAAGTTTCAGAACAGTTGTTCTACATTGTATTTTCCATTTTTTTTAAGTAAAATATTTTTATATGCACTGAAATAAATCTGAAATAGTACATAACAAAGAATTATCACTAGGAGGTTGATATGAGGGCCTTCAGCTTTAAATTTTATACTTTTCTGTATTTAGGAGTATGTGTGTGCACATTTATTGCTTTTGCAATCACAAAAAAAAAATTAATTTTTAATCTCATCAATCTACAGAAAGATCTGGTCTTCCCGTAGCATTCACAACTCTGCTAAGAGGTTTGTAGCCAAATGTCTTAACTTTCTTCGCAGATAATATGGAGCCCAAGGTTCTGGATCCAGCTTGGGAACCTGTCTCCTGTACAGGGTTTGTGAGGTGAGACTGGCCCTGTGGCCATTCAGGGGGGTTCTGAGAGAGCATCCAGGGGCAAAAGCTAAAGAGATAGCCAAAGAACTCAACCCAAAGGGCCAGGCAGAGAGGCTAAATTCATTGGATATGAAACTCCAAACCAGCTCAAACCCAGGTGGCTCTGAATTGAAAGTGGCTGGTGGCTCTGAAATGATTCTTTGAACAGCTGGAGCAAAGTGTGGCTCACAGGACATCTGCCACCTCAGTGGCTAGAAAGGAGGAAGCAATGAAGATAGGAAGCCATCAGTGAATAACCCGAGTATAAAGGAGCAATAAAGCATGAGGCTTGTTTCAATTTCCTATTTTAAATAGTTTCAGATTTTAAAAAAGAAAAAATATTTACCTTCTTAAAGTATACAGTTTTTTAGGTGTAACTTAATTTCTTTCCGGTCATAGGCCTGTGAAAATTTACATACTTCCTTAATGCAAATAATTTTTTAAAAAGAGTGCCTCATTATATTCCATTGGCTCAAAGGGATTTTGTGGAACCAAGCCCTATCCCTCTTCATCTGACATCTGATTTTGGTAAATGAGCATCATATCAGAGAGTTGCTGCAAGATGGTACCCCCAAACTCCTGAAGGGAAGCAGTCCCTTACACCATTTCTATCCTGGAAAGCTGTTTGTCCAAAGCCTCTGGGGCAGTCAGCCATTTCCCTGGGGCAGTAGAGCTGGGTGAGAAGTCCTTTTTAGGCAACGCATTGAAAAGAGTTGGCTGAGCAGAATGAAAAAAAAAAAAAAAAAACCCTTGGTCAATGGGGCGGAGCCAGCCCTGGGACAGAAGTATTACTTCACAGTTGCATTGGCTTCCTGTGGCTGCCAATAGAGGCACCATCTGGCTGTCAGCCCACCACAGAGAAGAGGGAACTCCAGAGAGAGAAAATAGCCACCAAGCCCCAGAGGTGGAAGTGCAGCCTGAGAAACTTCAGCCAGGCTGGACTACTCTGTCACTCTGCAAAGTGTGGCTCATGGTGCCCCTCAGGCTTTACAGTACTGAGATCCTTCCTATGGTGAGCACAGCAGGTTCCATAAGCACTTTGCACATATGATTTCATTCACACCATTTATTCCCTATCATAAGGCTATGAAGGAGGTGTCATCACTTTCTCCATTAGGAGAGAGGGAAAGTGAAGCTCAGAGGGGTGAAATAACTTGATCAAGGACACACAACCAGGAAACAGAGGAGCCAGGATTCAAACCCCTTATATGGTCAGTCAGCTCCAAAGGCCAGAGATAACAGCAGTGACTGGGGTTCTCAAGTGAAAATCAAGATGCTCAGGTAAAGGTTAGTGCTGCCTCCCTCTGACGCTATGGACCAGAGCGAGCTTGCCTCCTGTCTGGTAGGTAGTATTTGGGGTTTTCCTTCCTTGCACACAACCAGGCAAGTGACTGCAATTCTAAAAGGAGATAAATATAAAAACAAGAAGTGAAACACTGCAGACACCTGAAACCCAACCATTTCTGCAAGCTCAAGCTAGCGGAGCTGCCGCGCAACAGAAATAGTTCTGTCCTGTTTAGATAGGCTTTGTTTTGCTACATGGCTGCATATGCAGTGAAGTGATATCAAGTCCTGAGGGTCCACTCCTTTGATGAGTTAAACACACAAAGGCCTACATTTTGATGTAATCTGATAGCATGCAGTTAAGTCCTAGACAAACTGCAACTGTGAGGAAGTGATAAACCCAACTTCCTGCACAAAGCTGCCTGAGATAACACTTTCCATGGACTGGAAGAAAAAAAAAAAAAGAGAGAGAGAGAGAGACATGATTGCTACAGAATTTAAAAGGAACTATTCTGTTCTTAATAAATAACCCCCTCTTCATGTGGTCCCAGCAACAGCTAAGCAAATCTGATTGCAGTCAGCTGCCTGCAGTAATCCCACACATGACTTCATTCTCACTTTTATTCATGGACTAAATCAACCACTTGAGATTCAGTTGATTTTCTCTCTTAAGGATATTTGAGTTCAAACTCAAAATCTCAGGTATCTTCTTGGCCAGAACTTCCCCGAAGTTTACCAAGAACTCAGATTGAGAGAATTGAGGTTGCATGAACTGGCTCAATGGTGTTCCCACTGAGTCATTAAAGAGGTCGATTTGGCCTAAATAAACACGCAGCGGAATGGTTGCCAACTCGCAGAAGGACCAATAGCGATTTTCACGACACCAAAACAGGGTCAAAGTGACAATTTCACTAAGTGTTCTCCTAAGTTGTGTCATAATTAAACAACCAGTAAGAGCTGACTGTGCTGGGAATTTTCTGTGAATGCATTCATTCATTCACTAATTTAGGAAATATTTATTGAGTGCCTACTATGTGCTAGAAATACAATAGTGAACAAAGCAAAAAATAGTCCCTGCTTTCTCTTTCCTGTCTAGTTCAGGAGGCAAGTATTGAAGTAAACATGAAAATACATGTAAATCAAACATTATATGGGGTGCTTTTCATTCTGAGGCTCCTGGCAATGGATCTGGCCTCTTTCAAGTGAAGCTGAAGAAGTTGCTGGTTTGAGATGCAATTAAGTTATTTAAAAAGGATAACACCTCCTGAGCCAAGACAGTATCTTTGCTGTTGTGATGGATTTCCACTTGGGGTTGATTGCACTCAGCAATGCAGTAGCTTTCTGACCTGGGTGTAATTTCATTTCTCTGACTGCAGATAAAAGCCTCAAGCTCTCTGGGCCTCCTCTTCCCTTCAGATGATGCCTAACCCCCTTGCATTTCCAACATTCTGCATGTCCAAGACAAATCAAAAAGAGTTTAGAATCTCAGCACAAAATGGTTTTAACACCTGACTTTCTAGAATAGGAAGGAAGGAAGGAAGGAAGGAAGGAAGGAAGGAAGGAAGGAAGGAAGGAAGGAAGGAAGGAAGGAAGGAAGGAAGGAAGGAAGAAAGGAAGGAAGGAAGGAAGGAAGGGAGGAAGGGAGGAAGGGAGGAAGGGAGGAAGGGAGGGAGGAAGGGAGGAAGGGAGGAAGGGAGGAAGGGAGGAAGGGAGGAAGGGAGGAAGGAAGGGTCATTAGTGAACAAACTAAGGGAGGAAAAGAAGAGAAAAGCTATGCTTTTCAAACCTCTCTGCAGCCTTAATAGAAATATATTGGCCTTGAGTTGTGAATAAGTTACTGCTTAATTAACTACCCAAACATAGCCCAGGGGTGTATACCCAGGCATCCTTTGCAGACTTGACTCTAGAGGTAGAAAATGTCTTGTGCATCAGCAACTTTTGTTTAAGAAAGCAAATGTAGCTTCAAGAAAAAAATTATTATAGGAAAGTGGTGATTTTTTTTAAATTTTGAAATACTTTATATTGCAAGAATCTTGTGAATTGTTGATGTTTATGAAAAGCACTTAGCCCAGAGCCTAGCACTTAGCAAGTGCTGGCTCAGTAAATTATAATGCTGTAATTCATGCTAAGGAGAACTATTGGTCCAGGCATCAGAAAACCTGAAATCTAGACCTCAGAATAGCTGTGATTTAAGCAAGTGTCTGCCTCTCTGAGTCACTTTTTAATTTGTAAGGGGAATGGATTGGATTGAATTAGGGGGCATACAGGGCTGTTCCAGCTAGCATTTTCCAAGTCCATTTCTAATGTGTCAGTGCCTCCAGGTTTGGATTGAGCACTAATCATTATAATGAAAAGAATTTCTTTCTCACATCATATTATAACATGATTATATTACAATTATATAACTTCACAGAATGCTTCTTTTCCTTTCATCAATTGGTAGATTTTGGAGCATTAAAATTAAAGAGAAGTAGTCCTGATTGGTGTGGCTCAGTAGATTGAGTGCCAGTCTGCAAACCAAAGGGTCACTGATTCGATTCTCAGCCTAGGGCACCTGCCTGGGTTGTGGGCCAGGTCCCCGATTGGGGACGCACAAGAGGCAACCACACATTGATGTTCCTTTCCCTCTCTTTCTTTCTCCCTTCCCCTCTCTAAAAATAAATAAATAAAATCTTTTAAAAAATTTAAAGAGAAGTATATGGGATTAACAATTATCTAAAGGGTCAATTGTGGGGGCAAATTTTGAGCAAATAATTAAAATGTAAATCCTATTTGAAAATGTCAAGTTAGGGAGTTTGGTCCTAATACTGCATTATGATATTTGGAGGACTATCAGAATTTGCCCAAGCATTGCTGGCTCTTATTCCAATCACAAAGTCCACTGAAGATTCATTTCCTAAAACTGGATGCAAACACCCCTGGGAGACTGTCACTTCTCTGAGGGCTTCTCTTCAAGTAAAATTGTTTTTACCTTCCCAAATTGAGTCAACACATCTGTTCCTACCTATCTTAAAAACTTCATCAACTCAACAATTGTCCAAAAGGAAGAGGGAAAAAAAAGCTATTGTGTGATGAAAAATTTTGGCAAATCTTATGAAAACACATTCTTAAAACATCTCTCATTTCTGAGAAACAAAGTAAAATGTATGAATTGTTTTTTTGTTTCATGACTAACAAAATGATTCATTGCCATGATGAGGTATTTTGCCCATATCTCCATAAAACAAGTATGAACATTCAATTGAAAAAATAAAAATAACTCAATTAGAAAAATAAACATTGAGTACCTTCTTTTTAAAAGGCATTGAACTTGGCTTCAAAACACTAGGCAAGCTGTCATGGGCAATTTTAAGCTATTTGGGTACTAGTTGTAGCTTCCGTGCACTGGGAAGTTTCTTTACAACGAATCTGTGCTGTCCAACACTGTAGCTACT
>VMDR010017175.1:0-20360 GCA_007922815.1 Macrotus californicus | reverse complement strand
AGGAAATAAAATATTCATTAGCAAGATAATTAAGTTTGAAAACTTTTAAAAAACAAGGAAGGGAAATAGAGAGCATCTAAATGAGGAAGTCTTGCCATTTTAAATAGAGGAGAGCCTTCAGAAATGACATTTTAGGGAAGACCTGAAGGAAGTAAGGAAAGTAGCTACATGGCTATCTAAAGAAAGAATACTTAGGCCAGCTTGGGCAAAGGCCCTGAGGCAGGATACGCTCAGGAGAGACTGCAAGAAGACCAATGTGTCCAAAGTAGAATTAGTGACTAACAATAAGTATATCCAATTACTTCCATCTGAAGGTATGGAAACTTACTACTGAGAAACTCATTCTGAGAAGTTTTGTTTTGTTTTTTTTTTACTCTCCTGGTCAGAGCTAACTTTGCTTGAAAGTGGTGATATAACCCTATGCCCTCCAGAAGTAAAACAAAATATCTTCTGCCTAATAACCTATTGCGTCATCCCCATATCATGCTCATAATTTAGCTCCTCAGATCTTTACGTTCTCCCTGGAACTAACATCCACCCCATCTATGACTAATGAAGTGTTAAGGATCTTTTAAAAATCTGACTATGTGAAATATGCTTTATCTATGATTAGTAAAGTACACATCAATGTGCTCTAAGGCTGTATGGCATGGGAAGTACTCCTGAAACAATTCCAATAAGAATTATCCTTATGTAAAGTAATATTCCCGGCACATCTATCAAAGCAGAACTACAGCTATTTGGGTGCACATAAGACTTAAATCTTAAATTAAGGTATAAAGCAAAATGTCTTTATATTTGTTATTTTAAAACTATCGTTATTAGCAGAAGTTGTAGTAGTCACCCACACCATGCTTTCACCTGCCAGAATTATACAGACAGTAAGTGCATTGCCAATAATGCTGCAATTACTAAACATTCATAAAACTGGAGAATTTAATAAACAATGTATTCAAAGTGTGAGAAAATTTACTCTGTCTCAAGAAGCAATTTCTAGGGCTCTTTCTGTCACGTGGACGTAGCTCTTTACTGACAGTTATTTTAATATGTTTCATTTAATTTGTCTACACTCACTGCAAATTTCTTAAATTATCCTATCCATTTTCTGTTCTGACACATAAGTATTGTGATTTCTAATTGTTAGCTCCCGAAGCCCAAGGGCCATCTTTATTTAACTTACTTTACAGAATCTAGCGCAAACTGTAACTTACAACGATGATGAGGATGGTGGAAATGAGGAAGAAAGACAGGGAGAGGTTAAAGATAGTAATTTACTTGTGTACATACAAAGCAATGTGATCTTTTATACATCGAAGTATTTAATCCTTAAAACATTGTAGAGGAGGTATTTGTATTCCTATAATACAGATGAGCTCCTTGAAATTCAGGGAAGCTAAGGTACACACTTTCAAGCAGTAGATCTGGGACGCAAGATCAGATTTCTTGACATGAACGCCAATGTGCTTTCTGCCATGCATCTTGTTCAGACAATTATCATCCATTTTTTACTGATCACCAACGACCTATCAGTCTTGAGGGGAATGCGGGGAGCACGGTTAAATTTTTAACTATGGGGTGAAGGTCCGCCTCACACCACCCTCATCCTTCACTTCAGCATGTTTTCCAAGAGCAGTTTCTTTCATGTGGACTCAAAATTGGCAAAAGACATATTTTTGCCAAACCGTTAAGAGACCCAGAGCACATCTCTCTCAGGCGGTCACTCCCTCGCAATGAAACAGTCATGTCTTCCCCTGCTTCCCTTAGCCATTACATAGACTAGCACCTCTGTGTTGTCAGGGGGCTTTCAAACTGAAGTCCACAGGTGGTGTTGTTTTTATTTCTTTTCCTCTCAAACCATAGAATGCGAACAGCTAAACTGACTTTCTGGTGACTAATTGAAGGGACTATTTCCTGATGGAAATTTCCTAACTGAAATGCTTGACAAACATAGGAAGAAGTTAGATCCTGCCAGCATATTTTTCTTTTTTGTTGGTTGTGCTTTGACAGTTTGAAGGATTAAGGGATAACAATGAGAGCAGTTCTTACTGTCCCCCAAGTTTTACCGTGTCCTTCGCACCACTCACAGTGTCCCTGTTGGAACAGACGCTGATGACTACATCTGTTGTGTTATTTAAAGTAGATCTTTAAGTCAAAACGAGGATGTGTACGCATTGCCTCATTTTGAGCTTGCTTAATATTTCCAACCATATTTTAGAAATAAATCCCAAATGCTTTTTTGCTAAGTGCATTTTCCTTTCAATTTTAAACCTGTGTGTATGTTAAAGGTCACTTAATCCATGCATTTCCAGTCCCTCCGGTCTTAAATCATCACTGTGTTATTTTATGTAAGAGGTACTTAATGTCTCAAGAAGCTTTTGGAGACCTTTAAAACCCCAAGACTTTTTTTTCCAAGACCAGAAGTTCTATTTTGTCAAGGGTAAACAAGCTTGAAGAAAACCAAGTTCTCAGCCTGTTCAATAATCCTGAAGTTCAAATTTCAGAGAGGTTGGAACTTGGCGACATGCACTTTCCCATTCGTAGCTCAGTCCTCTCTATCCGTTCCTAGTTTAGGCCAAAACACATGGGGAGGATAACCAGGCGAACACTCTCCTCAGTGACATCTGTGTCTGGAGGAGTGTCCTGACAATCAGCACCAGGACCTCTCCCCCGAGGGCAAGGGAACGCTCAGAGCCTCAAATATAATAATCTGTTACAGACTTCAGGTTACCAAAAGCTAAAGAAATCAAAACACTTAGCATAGCTACATGTAAAAAGGAAGGCTACTGTAATTTCCCCCCTTGGGGCATGTATTTTTATATTATTATGCATACTTATGCATATACATGTAAATGCATTTCCATATTTAATTCAAAATTCTCTAATTCTAAACATGTAGAATAAAAGAGAATTAATTGATGGCATGACTGCATTTAGAAGCAAATCTAAAATTTTTGGTCACAGGAAGAATTGGGCCAGCAGTATGTGCCTAGAGCAACAGAACTAACTGGCTTCTCTGGAACATTCTTCTGGATTTAGGAACTGTTTTTCTAAAGATGTTAAACCTGGGATTAGAGACACATAAAGATTGACTGCGAAAAGCCAAGAAATGGTGGCTGAGAAATTTGTCTTGAATATTTACCCTGCTTCTTAATATGCAGCCTTAGGCAAGTGATGTAAGCAATTTGAGTATCTTTTTTTTTTATCTCAGAAATTAGGAGCATTTACTCTATGTTCCTTCAAGTTCACTCTAGATTTAATATTTCATGTTTCTGTGACTCGAACATGAACTGTGCCCAAGAATGGGGTTATCTGATGGTCAGAAACAAGAAAAAGCTTGGCAACTTAATTACAGTGAACTCATTTAGGGGGGGAAAAATAAGATACTTGGGATAATAATCGGTTTGGCACAGAAAATAAATCTCCCGTCGCTATTTTCTGATGGAAGGAAGAGTTAAATCTGAAGGTGTGGCTGGAAGGCAGAAAGCTGTTCCATTTGTCACAGACATGGTAAGCACCAGCACCACCTCAGTAAAGACCCCAGGTAGATGCAAAATGGACAGCAAATATAACAGCCTATGTGCTGACCACACGTATCAGAGTAACGCGGGGTTTTCCGGTCTTTTCATAGTTGTTCCCCCTTCTTTAGAAATGTATGTTATGAATTATGGTTATGGCGGTGGAGCCAAGTATTCACCGGGCTCCAGCTAGAGCTTTGTTTAGGGAGCATAAGCTCACTGCGAGCTGCAAACTGCAGCTGTCTGTCAGTGTTTGTGAGGACAAACCGCTCCGCTACCCGTTGATCACTTAGCCATACACTCCACACTGTGTCCTCAGACCTGCTCAGCACACCCTTCGCGTTCTCAATACACTTCCTGTGGTAAGCAGGAGGGGTCTCAGTGTTTTGCACGCACGTTTTGGAGTGAATAGCTTGAAGCTTATGTCCAACTGAGGCCTCTAATAGAGGGTTCTGTCCCCATAAAACTACTTTGTGAGAGACTGACTGAGTCTGGCCTGACATTTCCGGATCGCCCATGTCCTGAAAAAGGCATGGGAGGCTGCTACTCTGACAACCAACTGTTCTGCAGGACGGGGTGACCCCTGCAGAGAGTGCCAAGAGAATGGGCCCAAGGCCAGGCGCCTGTCTCAGTGCTAGGGAATGTGGGGGTGAGAAGGCCATGGCCAGGGGCAGAGCCAGGGGAAGAGCACAGCCAGGATGCTGAGTGCAGCCGTTCTCCTGGGCCAGAGCGCGGAGCAGGGGGCAAGACTCAGTGGAGTCCTTATCTTGGGAGAAATCCTAGTCTAGAGCTTTCCAGTAAATTTGGAACTCTGTGCTTAGGAAGGGGTTTTGAAGAATAGCCCATTTTGCTCATGTAGCATTTGCCAGCCTTCAGAGCAATATTTTTTCTTTAAATTTCCAGGCATGCTTAGAATGGGAAAGAAGCCGGCACCACCACGCCAGATTTAATTAAAGCATTTGTAAAGTTAACCAAGGTCTCCCCTGGTTTTTCACCAGCGTGACTCATGGAAGTGATACAGATCAGTTTAGAAAAGGGCAGCAGTTTTAGGAATACCCTGAGAATTTAGGAATACCCTGTTCCCCCCAGGCATTTGCACACAGTAAACTGTGAGCTTCTTGAAGGGTGGAAACTGGGACCGAAGTTTCTGTGGGCCCTGGAATGTTCTCAGTACGTTGCAGGAAGCATGATCTATGATCAGGCAGTCCTGTGGAAGCTATGTTTTTAGGTTTTGTTTAATAATAGTATTTTCAAATAAAAATAAATAAATCTGGAATTCCTCCCACTCACGGGGGTATTATGAGAACTGCTTTTCGTTATGTAAGAGTATTTTCTCAGTAAGAAATGTGCTCTTGGGAAGAAAGGCACACTGCAAATTCATACGAGAACTGTACAATATGTAGCATACAGATGGCCAAAGCTTGCCTGAGTCAGGCATCACAGAAAGCATTCTGAAGTTGGGGAAAAGTCACATCCCGGGCGTGTGTGTGTGTGTGTGTGTGTGTGTGTGTGTGTGTGTGTAACTGTGTATGTTTGTGGGCAGGGGAGCAGCGACCCAACATAAACACTTTCTTTCCCACAACTTAAACATACACAAAGTACTTAAAATAGTTTCTTTCTGGGGTGGAAACCATTAGTGTCACAGGGTCGTCAAACAATAGCAAAGCTCTGCTCGTCTATGATCTTTCCATATTCAGAAGGAGAGTAAAATAAAAACAAGTCTCTGCAAGGGATCGATATTGCCCAAAGAAAGAGCAGCTTCGGCACAAGGGTATTTGGGTTGCTGGATTGCCACGTGCCTTCAATTCTCTCCATGTTGCAGTTTCCTGCTTCCTTGGTTGTGAAGCCTTTTTGCTGGATGTGTTACATGCGATGAGCCTGGGTGTTATAATAAACAGAGAGGAAGGCTGCAATAATGTATTTCAGTTAGGAAGAAGCACTTGAAAGAAATTGGTTTTGCTATACACATGATGTGAGCCAATCAATAGTGGTTTAGTCTGACAAGCACTGTCAATATCCATTGTCACAGTTCAGAAAGTCTTTAATGGATAGTTCTTCAAAACCCAATGATTTCAACACATGTTCAAAGTCCTGAAATACACTCTACCTGGCAGAAATTAATCACACATAAACACTTGGGACTGTGTACAAGTATTTGTTTTAACTGAAAGCCAAGCATCAGTCAATTAAAGTTTTAACATATTAATATATTTATATATATTTAATTTTATATAAGTATATATATTTAAATGTATGCAAGAACTAAGGGCATAATCTAATAACACCAGGCACAGTGGAAATCCGCAGTAAATGTTGAAAAAATGAGGGGCACTGGGAAGAAGGATAAGGAAGACACTTTTCATATCACCTGTCCACTTACTGGTCATCACAGCCATGACAATGGTGCAGAAGGATGTCCACTGTGCCACCACAGTTCGTAATAATTGTTGCCTTTCAGTGAGTGCTTATTATTCACTGGGCTTTGTGTGGGTGTTTTGCATATATTGGGCATTTAATTTACACAACAATCTCTGATGTAGATATTATCAGCCCCATTTAACCAATTAGAAAATAGAGGCACAAAGAATTTACATTTCTTGAATAAGATTCCACCACTGATAACGACAGACTTGAAATTCAAAATCTAAAACCTATAGCATTCAAAAGAGAGAGTGAATGCATGAGAGGAAAAGGAACACATATTTTAAGAGGAAGAGCATCATCTGTTGGAAGTAGGCCATATGTATTAACGATTCTTACTCACCTTCCCCCTAAACGGTGATCCTGAGCTCTTGCTCCTATGAAGCAACCAGAAATGAAATAAGCAGACCCTGTGCTTGGGTGTAGAGAAGAGTGTGATTTCCAAGTGCAGCTGAGATAAGAGGTAAGGGGGTTGTAAACGTGAACGTATGTGCTTGTATGCTTGTGGGCTAAATGTGCATCTGTCTTTGAAAAAGACCATATGATGACAAGAGTCACGAAGAAGGACTAAGACATTGAGAGGGCCGCCTCAGTCACTAGCCACTTTTGCCTAAAAGGGGTCCCCAATCCCCACGCTACTTCTCTGCTTCTATATTCACACTCATCTTGCCACGTACAACCTGGAGCATGGTGAGTGATTCTTCCATTTGCTTTCTGCCCAGTAGCAGAAGAATTCAATTTGTGCTCATGGTGATTACGGCTGTGTGAGACCCGGATGCCTTCCTCAGTTCTTCTGACTGGCGCTCTGGAGAGTATTAAGGCATTAATTCTATTGCTGTCTTATGATTCACTAATTTCACCTAAGGCAGCTCATTTTCTCTTTCAAGTGCACGGTGACAGACTTAAAGTTATTTCAGCCAGCCATTCAGGTTGACTATACCTAAATCAGATGATTCAAGCCCTTAGGTTGGAAGTGCTTGACCACAGTGCAATCTCTCCATGTCCTTAGAACATTGACAGCATTGCCGAACAGATGGAGAGGCAGGCAGTGGGACAGGTTAGGAGTTCCCACGGGCTCAAAATCTGACAGCACGCATTTGATTTCTGGTTCTGCCACTTAATTTGCTACATGGCTTAACCTCTCTGATACTTAGATTTTAATCTGCAGAATGGACAGCAATAACAGAACTTGCCACGTTGATTATGAGGGATTTGCCACAATGATTATGAGGCATTAAATGAGAGACCTGTTGTATATATTCTTCTGACCTAGTTCAAATTTTCTGTCTGAAAATTAAAGATACCTGTAGCATATTGTTGATTATACAGAAGGCCAGGAATTTAGGGATTACAGAAAATGATTCAAAGTTGTCATATATTACTCCTCTGAATACCCACTTAGAATATAATATCTGTACACACATTTTTATAAAAGTGCAAACAAATACACATATAGACACAATATATAGTGGTAGTTTTCTCTGTTCATGGACAGAAGATTTAAATACTGCCCACACAATTCAAACACTGCTTAGCATGATCTAGTATCTGAGTTGGTATGGAAAATCAGCATTGAAATTGTCTGATGCTCTTAAATATGAATATCATCTCATTCTCCAACTTGACTTTTTTCATAGGAATCAAAATGCTAATTGCTGAAAATCTTGCTATGCTCTTACCTCTATGGTGGAATTACCAAAATAAAAAGCAAAATCTACTCTTTTGCTTTTTATTTTGTTCTCTGTAAACTGATGTGCACATTCATTCATCTGTAAGTTCTCTTCATTTGATTTGGCTGTGGCCTGTTTTCTGTCACTAGGAGAGAGCCCATTACTCCTTTTAATATACAATATTTCCTCAGGGAAAACATATTTCTACTGCATGATACCCTTTGTCTGCATTGAAGCCCCATGGTTTTTGTTTTTTTTGTGGGGTTTTTTTTTTGGTAATTTCACTTTCAAAATAAACTACTGTCTTAGTTCAGTAACCACTTGCTTTATTAGCAAATTTATCAAAGTTTCGAATAGTTCTCAAATGAAAAAGTTTTTCTGACATGATATCAAGTCTTAAGAAGGCAAGATAAAATATCTACTTGACAGAAGATGTCTGAATGATATGAATCTTTGCTCCACATCTTCTACTGCATTTGACTCTGTTTCAGGAAAAAAATGTCATCAGATGTCTCTGTACAAACCACAGCTTTTTGCTAGTTAGGTTTATTTTCTATTTTCCTTTCTTTGTTTTCTGAATATGTGGTATTTCCATAAATTTGGATGCAAAGATATTTTTTAACTCTGCCTCAGAGAAAGAAAACAGACTGACAAATGGAGAAAAATGACATTTG
Organism: Macrotus californicus; assembly: GCA_007922815.1. Taxonomy (NCBI): domain Eukaryota; kingdom Metazoa; phylum Chordata; class Mammalia; order Chiroptera; family Phyllostomidae; genus Macrotus; species Macrotus californicus. The sequence continues at coordinate 12,080 of VMDR010017175.1, read as the reverse complement.
TGATGATATTACTCAGTATTTTTACCACAATTTTGAAGTTATCATCATCTTCATCATTGTCATATCATAACCACCGTGAAAGTTTCTCATTAAAGCAACTCAAAGCAACGCTTAACACCATAAAAAAAGTAAACAGAACACCAGCTCACACTGCAGAGATCATTATGGGCATAGACACACCCTGATAGATTATCATCAGAATAAAATTATTGAGCCTATTCACAAACAGACAATGAAGGATTTACACCGTAGACATGAATACATGGGAGGTAGAACACAGGGATACATAATGTATATTGGAAAAGCACACGTGGAATTTCCACATGGTTGAATAACAGGGACAAGACAATAAACTGCCAGCTCTTTTCAGTTAGACTTGGTTATTTAGAAAGTAAATATTTTTCATTGTATGAATTCTCACTTTAAAGGGTAGATAGAATAAATATGGATCATTGGGTACATTCTACCCTTCTGTTTCAAACTGACTATTTATTTTGTATTCCTACAAGGCCTAAGTGGGAATTAAGTGGTTAAAACAGAGCGCTGCTGTTAAAATGTCCTGCCTTCCCTCTTGCAATTATTTCCAGATTTAATCGTGATTTGTGTTTCAAGTTAAGTCACTTAAAGTTTCAATAACTTAGTTTCTCAGGCTGCAAGTTGGGGGTTGAAATTATGACTGCTATTACATCGAGCATGTGAAAAAAAGAAAAGACGTATTAAATGGCCAACAGAACATTAAGCCCCATCCTACCCTTTCTGCCCACTCTGACACAGGGAGTTATGTGCAGAGTTTTGCAAGCTCTAAAACCACATGGTGGAGAGGGCAAAACAGTATTTATTACAGCCTCGTGAATTAGCACAGCCGTGTGTACCCTGGAAAAGAGTCAGGCAGGGGGCTGAAAAGAAATTTAATAAACTTTATTTCTCTTTTCAATCAATTTTGGGCACGGCGCTCTTATTTCAGTAATTTAAAAAGTGGTACAACAGGGTAATTTGGAATACAAGAAGGGCGCGTTGGAAAATATGAGTGGAGGCAATTCCGTTCTTTGTTATGTAATCCGTGTGATGGTTTGAGTGTGTTTTGGAATCTCTGAGGATTAAGAGCCTGATATAACCTTATTTTGTCATCTCTTTCTGGATCTCCCGCTCCGGACACGGCAGTGTGGTAAGATGACTGCCTGGAGCAACTGCCGTCAGCTTTGCTCTGACCATCCTCCCAGGCTTGCAGAGTGGGGAGCTCATCCCTGCTAAGGAAACTGTATACATGTGATGTTGACCCCTATGTAAAAATTCAACAAAGAAGCGACAAGTAGCCTAGAAAGTTGTTTGTGTTAGCATTTCTCTACTTTCTTTTAGCAATTCTCTGAAACATTGGCTCTCTCAGCATTTCCAAATTTAAAAAAAAATAATAATAACAATAACATGTAATTGTAACATGGGAATATCACGAGAACAGCCGTTTGGCAGAAAATAGGAATATTTCAAAATAAGTTCTACAGCAAGAAAAGTTCTGGCAGATGTACAATCCTGGGTCATATTATCCAAACTGTTGGATTCTGGAAGATTTCAGGGTTTTCTTTTGTGATTCCCATCCCTCAATAGAATGGTAGTGGGTGTTCATAATCCAAATTCTGTTTCTTCTCCCTCCCATTACTAACACTGGAAAATAAATATAGCAAAGGTTACCCAGTACAATAACATCTTACCTCTAGAGGTGGTTTTAGCAACACAGAAACTCTGTCAGGTATAAAACTTTGTTGGGCTAATGCCTATTCTCATATGTAAAGATATTTATCGAAGATCATCTTAAAAGGCCCAAGATCCTAACTATTCTCTGGTGTGAGCTGCTTTAACAGCAATTAAATCTCTCAAATGGTTAAGAATGGTGCTTAAAACTAATGCTTTTGGCCTGTGTGTATTGAGACTTACACTGCACGTTGTTATTCACAATTCTCAGGCTTTAAAAATACTCTATTTGTTTGCATTTGAAAGAAAGTATCACCCATCAGTGGGAGAAAAAAGAGGAAAATATAAAAGAAATAAAAGTAAATTCTAGAATACCTGGAAAGCCCATCCAATTCAGGTTAATTTTTCCTAGAGATAATTCCTCTGTAAATCAGATTAAATGTTTCGGAATTTAAGCTCACATCTCTTTAGTCGCTTTTCATTTTTCAATAATAAATTTAGATGGGAACGGAAAAAACCCTCATTGGCTTAACATAAATCTTTAAATTGCAGTAAGCTTCACCCTCAAAAAGTAGTTGGATCTCTGAGGAAAAAGAAAAAGCTGAATTCTATTTTTCATAAATGATGGATTATTGTACCACACTGTGTATTTTCCAGTAAAGTGTCCTTTTATTTGCACTGTGTGATTACAAGTCTCCAAAAGTATGTGTGGGGTCACTTGGGTGCTGTGGGAAAGTGGAAGGAACAGTGTTCTGTTAAAATCAGTAGTGAAATCAGAAGCAAACTATGTCCTGATTATCATAGGCATGTGTTTAAATTTTGCTTTCCTTAATTGGTGATGTTGTTTTTACTTAAAATGAACAATTTGGCAAGTTTTTGTCCCTTGACAATAGAAAAGTGTAAACCGTTTTATAATTTGGCTGTTAAAAATCAGATTGTAAACCACAATATTCAAATACTTTTAGTGCTGTTCACAGGGACCCAGTGAAGAGGTTTGCTTTATACCCATGTGTTTTTTACACTTTTAGTTTGTAATTATAGCACTTTCAAGTTATTTTGATAACAAAAAGTATACCAAATACTCATACTACGGTCGTCTATTGACGTTGACTCCTACATAACTCGCCTTAGAGCAAAATGAGTGAAGTGAATGATGGCCAAGGCCTGGTAACTTGACTTGTCATCTGAGGACAATTATTTATGGCATCAGGAAATGGAAGTTGAAGATCTACTCTGTCTCCAGGAAAGTCATCATCAGAGGCGACTTTGGAGAGTTTGGCTATGTTAAAAACTCTGTAACAACATCCAAGTCTCTGCTGGTTTCTCAGTCTGTGTGAGAGGGAAACAAGATAAAGCATTTGAAAATGCATCTTTTATTTTTTATAGCTTTATTTTCTCTTTCAATCATTCATTTTTATTGTATTTAGTTTCATTACCATTCATCCCCCATACCCTCTTCCAAAACCAACATACCTTACACAGTTCTCACATGTGGGGCCAGGTAGTGTGATTGAAAACAAACAAACAAACAAACAAACAGACAATTGTTATATAGAGAGAGAAAACTGAGAATACTATTACCAGAGTGTCTGAGGAGTTCCAAAAGGGCCTGACTAACTATATAATTATTTTATAATCTCAGATTTATACTGTGTGCATTTAATTTGCAGAGTCCCTCGTAATCACATCATTTTTACTAGTTCCAAAGTGACAGAGAAAGTACTCCTTTGGCCCTGTATTTCTTGGCATTCTGTCATGGACAATGAAAAGATTTTGAGGTGAGACTAGAAATAGAAAACATCACCTTGGGTAATGATTATTCCATATCATTTCAAAGGCAGACTTGAGGCCAACATTACGAGGCAGATTCTTTTCTGAAAGATGTAAGTGTTCCTTCAGCCTCTGGCACAGGATCCAGACTCGTGGGCTTTAATATGGTTATCAGTTGAAACAGATCACGTATGACTGGTGGTCATGGCAATGACGGGGCCCAGGTGGAAGTTGATAGGATAGTATGTGAGTGCCGTACAATCAGATGCTCAGAATGACTCTTCCAATCATACAATTCTGAAGCGGTTAATGCCTAAGGCCTGTGGTCCTATAAAAGAAATTATTGCTAACAGCACTTACTATTTCTCCAAAATGACCTGAGGTCAATTCCTCCAGTAAGATCCCTTAGTCTCTTGTACTTTATACTCCTTATCATGCTGTATTATAATTACACAGGCCATATGCATTTTTATCCACAACAGTTAAATCCAGCACTGCCATGCATGTAGTAGGTGCTCAGTGTGTGCTTGTTTATTTTTTTATCATCTAGCAACACTATCCATAAATATGAGCCACATGTGTAATTTAAAACCTTCTAGTAGCCACATTTTAAAAAGTAAAAAGAAATGTTTGCACAGCATATTAATTTTAGTAATATGTTTTACGTAATCAAAAGCATCTAAGGCATTATTATTTCATCTTATAGCACAAGTTGCATTTCAAGTGACTAGTAGCTCCCATATTGGACAACACAGGTCTAAAGCGGTGGTTTTTAAACCGTGTTCAGGTACATGTAGAGTAAATGGGGTGAATGGGTGAGACTGTTCTTAGCTAGTGGCAATGGACCCAGGGGCTCAGGCTGCCTTGGTCCTGCTCAATTACCCTGAGAGCTGAGGGAAGGAAGGAATTTTCCTCTGCCTTCAGGATCCTTTAGCTGGTATAATAATTCAGTAGACATGACACACATTAGCAAGAGAAAATGACCAAATTTTAGTTACATACAAATGTATGGGAACCTTGCTAACTCAAGAGTCAGAAACCCCACATCACCACACACGACAGGTTCAGAGACAAAACGGGAAACTGAGGTGTACTATATAAGGCCTTTTGAGCTAGGGATGATGCAATGCACCTTGAGGCTTCAAAAGGTAATTGCAAGGAGAGCACATGTTTAGGAACTATTAGTCTGCCCTGTCATATAGGAACGTAAAAAGTCATTTCTGGTGGTAGTTCTTATCATGGCCCAGCTACCTGATTTAAATTCTCCTAGATAGTTAAGGAGCAAGCAGAAGTCTTTGGCTCAAAATAATCTTCATACCACTAAAGCACATCTTGGGGTGGCTCGTTCTGAACCCCTGTGACATCCATAACTCTTACCCTATGTAACCATTCTGCCAGGCACAACAGTTGGGAACTTACCTACCCAGTGATTTCCAACCTTTCCAAGTGGTTGACCCACTGACCGACCCACTTACGTGATAGTGGCTGTACTCTTAGAAGCAATCCTTAAACAACAGGCAGCAAATATATGATAGACCAAATATGTATACATATATGTGATCTATCATATATGTGATATATACTTATAGAGAGATATCTTTTAGAGAGAGGCTATTAATTTTTTTTTATTTTTTACTTTTTACAGTTCCTTTATGTTTTCTCAGTGTGTGAGCAGACCTTGCACGACCAATAAATGAGAACTTAAGCAGGTCTTGTAACTTTTCTCTTCAGTTTAAGGCAGTGATTCTCAAGAGGTAACACTTTTCCTCCCTCCTTTCTGTCCCCCAAGAGACATTTGACAATGTCTGGCGATGTGTTTGATGTTCACAACTAAGGAGGGCTACTGGCATATTATGGGGAGAGGCCAGGGAAGCTTCTCAACATTCTATTCCTCCTGCACAGGACAGCCCTAACACACACCTACAAAACTGACCTGAAATGTCAATAATGCCCAGGTTAAGTGTGCTGCTTTAAAGTAATATAAAGTATTATGATCCTTTTAAGTGGCAGATATTGTCTTCTTTCAGTTTTGAACAGTGTCTAATCTCATGTGATAATCAAACTTGAACTTAATTTAAAATTAAAATTCCACTCTTTACCTAACTGGGAGGAAGGCAGAATGTTTTCCTTTCTTTCCCTAGCCTTAGGCTTCATCCCGACTTCCCGTCTTGCTAACACAAGTTTCCAACAAGTTTGGGGAAGAATGATGCAAAAGTGTCCTTGTTTGACCAGTCGTAATAAAGCTTTTCAGGCCAGGCATATTTTTTCTCTTCTTTTTTAATTTTTATTGAATTTATTGAGGTTATATTGGTTAATAAAGTTATATGGGTTTCAGATGTACAATTCTATAATACCTTAGCTGTATGTTGCATTGTGTGTTCACCACCCCAATTCCAGTCTCCTTCCATCACCGTTGATTCCCTGTACCCTCTTCTACCTCCCTCCACCCCTCTTTCCCTCTGGTAGTCACTGTACCGCTGTCCGTGCCTATGAGTTTTTTCTCTTTGCTTAATGCCTTCACCTTTTCTCCCAGCCCCCCAATCCCCTTCCCTTCTGATCTGTTCTCTAAATCTATGAGTCTGTCTCTATTTTGTTTGTTACTATATTTTGTTCATTAGATTCTACATGTAAGTGAAATCGTATGGTACTTGTCTTTCTCTGACTTATTTCATTTAGCATGATACCCTCTGGGTCCATCCATGCTGTCACAAAAGGAAGGAAATAGTTCCTTCCTTTTTATGGCCAAGTAGTACTCCATTGTGTGAATGTACCACAGCTTTTTAATCCACTCATCTACTGATGGGAACTTGGGCTGCTTCCAAATCTTGGTTGTTGTAAATAATGCTGATATGAAATAAGGGTGTATGTATTCTTTTGAATTAGTGTTTTGGGTTTTGTTGGATATACTCCTAGAAGTGGAATAACTAGATCATAAAGCCATTCCATTTTTAATTTTTTGAGGTAATCCCATACTGCTTTTCACAGTAGCTTCACCAATCCGCATTCCTACCAAGTCACCAAGTTCTCTTTCCTACATATACACACCAACACTTGTTGTTTGCTGGTTTATTGGTGATAGCCATTCTGACAGGTGTGAGGTGATATTTAAATGCCATTGTGGTTCTCATTTGCATTTCTCTGATGATTAGTGACTGTGAGCATCTCTTCATGTGTCTATTGGCTGTGTGTTGTTTTTGGAGAAATGTCTGTCTATTCAAGTCTTTTGCCCTTTTTTCAATTGCATTGTTTGTCTTGGTGTTCAGTTTCATAAGTTCTTTATAAATTTTGGATATTAACCCCTTCAGATGTATCATTGGTGAATATTTCCCTCATTCTGTGGGTTGTCTTTTCATTTTGTTAATGGTTTCCTTTGCTGTGCAAAAAAGCTTCTTAGTTTGATGTGGTCCCATTTGTTTATTTTTTCTTTTGTTTCCCTTCTCCGAGGAGATATATCAGAAAAAAGATTGCTTCAAGAAATGTCCGGACTTTTACAGCCTGTGTTTTTTTCTTCTAGGATTTTTATGGTTTCAAGACTAACATTTAAGTCTAATCTCTTCTGAGTTCATTCTCATGTATGGTGTAACAAGGTGGTCTAGTTTCACGCGGACTTTTAAAAGCAGACAGTCTCCCTTAAGCACTTTTGTGGGTTCCTTTGAAACCCCATTAGGAACATTTTACTTCAAATCCTCTAATTTCAGGCAATTTATTTTTTTCCACCTTCAACTTCCTCCTAAGTCCCCCTACCCCACTTCTCTCTTTCTTTCTCTCTCTCTCTCTCTTTCTCTTTCTGAGTTCATCAAGAGGGGATAGGATGGCTCAAGTCGAGCTTCCTCACAACTAGAAGTTAGCAAAATGGTTTTTATCCAGTAACTCCTTTAAAATGTATTTTGATTGAAACCTTTCCATTTTAAATGAATAACTGAGCTCCTGATATTTTTATTTCCCTCCCCCTGCTATTCTTTCACCAATACTCCAATAAATTAGAATATCGGATGACAATTCTGTGAGACTGATCCCATATCCAGACTTGACCTCAGACAAGTTACCCTCTTTGCTTCAGCTTCATCTCTAAAATATGTATAATTATTTTATACATTTCAAAAGGCATTGTGAGAATTGATTCAGTAAATTTTGGCTGAACATTGCTATGTGCTAAACAATATTTGAGATATTAGGAAACCATTACCCAAGAACATTTACACAAATAGATTTAAAAAAACCCACCCACATGGAACTTACATTGCAGTAGATTAAATTTATATCGTGCTAGCTTCTGTGTAGAATACCAAGCACATAGTAAGTTTTCAATGCCTTTTAGATATACATATTATTATTAACCCACTTGAATGACTGGTTTGTTCTCAAGTATGATGTGAGAGGAAAATAGGTTTTTGTGTACCTAAAAAAGTACCCCAAATCCTCATATTATATCAATAATTGGGTTAAGACAATAGAGGACCCAGTTAATATCTATGTCTTCTCTTATAGAGACACTAAATGCCTATCAGTCATTCATAATAAGATACCTTGACTATATTTAGACTCTATGCTTAATGAAGGCCCAGTCCTTAAGTGTTGGACTCATCATTGAATTCACAGCCTTTAGCATGGAGCCTGATGATCAGTAGACATTGAGCAAGTATTTTCTCAGGAATGAATTTGGCACACACCTAATTCTGAAGATAAAGATGAGGAGAGAAAGCTGAGGACAGGGGACCGCCGAAGACATGGAAGAAGTTTGAGACCAATCCGTGTTTCAGAATTTCCCCTGTAAATGGTAGTAATTTGACACCAATAAGAAGAATAAGAAGTATCTGCTTCAGAAAAATAAATCACATTAAAAAAATGAAGACAGACAAAATTATTTTGGCTAGCGGGACCTTTGAAAATGCCTGAGTTACTTATAGAAACTATAAAATCATAATTAATTAATAACAATTGTAAAGCATTTCCCCCTTATTTAGATGAGGTTTTATTTGAAGATAATTTTGCAAATAGGTGTAGTTAGGTAGAATTGTCCAGCAAAGGTTATCATATTAACTACCAGGGAATAAAAGTGAAAATAAATTGTGACTATAAGGAGCTCACCACACTCTCATTGCACATTCATGTTGCAGCAGAGCAAACACCTCCATATGGGCAAATTGTTACTCATATGTCCTGTCTAAGCAGAAGGGCTTAAGCCATTAATTCAGGGAGTTATTCCATAACTACTGTTTTCTATTCATATAGCATAAAGTAATAATCATAAAGGAGAAATTTACTGAAAGTCTCTAACTTGTTTTTTTTTATCTCCAGTGTTCCGACTGCAACATAGTGCTTCTGATACAAGTGACAAAAAACGAGTTAAAAGCAGATTAAAGAAGTTTATTACCCGAAGACCTTCCCTGAAAAGTCTACAAGAAAAAGGACTTATTAAAGGTACAGGACATTTCGTACTTTTACTATAATAGTGTTAAATGAATGTGCTTCTGTGTCCATAGCTAATCATATATAAAAGAATATTAGGAATACTTTATTCTTTTTTTGGTTACTTATTAAATATTCTGCTCTCTAAGAGAGGAAAAAAATAATTGTCCAGAAAGAGTAATCCTGAGAAGATAAAGGATGCATCATGGGATTGTTGTAAAAAAGCTACCCAGTTCTGCCCTCGTCAGAATGACTCCATGTCTCCAGACATCTGGGCAGCCCCAGTTTATGCCAATTGCCCCAGCATGCTTAGTAATAGCAGCCCTTTCCACTCTCAGGCATGTCCTGATTTGGATGATAAGATATCTGGTCATCCTAGCCATAGTCAGAAGTAAATGCTAGGAAGAAGTGCTGGGAAGAAAGCCCACGTACAGACTAGCATCATGAAAATTTGGAGGTTTGAAACCTGGAAGACTGAGAGCTTGAATTAACTTAAATAAGTAGGTACTTTTATAAATATACCTACAGTAAGAATAAAATATCCTAAAGCAACCTAGCCACCAGAATAGAACAACATCGACTCTGGCATTAGGCTAATTGGAATTCAGACCTTGGTTTTACCACTCATTTGTAAGGACATTGAACAAGTTATGATCTCTCTGAGTCTTAGATATTTCCAACTGTTAAATGGGAATACTTATACCCACCATTGAGAGAACCATTGAGAGAAATAAATGAGACAGTTCATGTAAAGCTATTTTTTCTCTTTTTTTATTGTTGTTCAATTATAATTGTCACCATTCCCCCACTGTTATTAATACTGTTATTATTTATTACTGTTGTAATTACTATTAGTATGACAGATGGATGAAAGGATGGATGGATAGATCAAACCAGTGATATAGATTTCTGTAACTGGAAGTTAATTTATAGATCAAACAGCAAAAATATATTCTTTTCCTAACCAAGAAACCATATGCGTCAAGTCCATTATTCTCCCTGTTTTTCAGATTTTCTAACTTATGAATTTGCTTTGTAAATTATTTAATAAGAGAAACTTTGAAAATGGGTAAAATAAACTCTTGAAACCAACTCTGAGAACAAAGCTGAAAGACTGATTCTTATGGAAGTCAAAGGTGATTTAGTATACAGTAATTTCTCAGGAAGAGGGCAAAGCAACTTTCAGATTTTTAGCAATACTTAGTGTGAGAATTATTTAAATAGTTCATAGTACGTGGCCTATCAATTTCAGTCCATTTTGAAACAGTTGAACATATCACAAAAACCATCTGTATTCTGAACCAATCCTGGAAGGTGAAATTTTGTGAAGCATGCCCATAGATATCACTAATGGGGTGGAAAATTCTTAGAATGTAAGCGTTTGTGGGTAGAAGTAGCACATACTCCAAAACAGTTCATCTCAGACTTTTAATCCCTGAAAATGTCCTTCCCAGTGCCCTAGACAGTATTTGGCCCTCTACAGATTCAATTATATAGAATAATATGCTGCTATCTTCATTTCTACCTTAGAAATCATGCCATAGGTCACCACTTTCTTAGACAGGATTCAGTCGCAGGTTACCTGCCATCTTGAAAAAATTATAAAACCAGATTAGTAGCCTGAACAATCTCAATCTGACATAAAGTCTAAAATTTTCAGGATGCTGGCAAAATGAAACATCTTTTAATTCAGTGGCATGTTCTGGCCCAATCAAACTGCTAAAGACTTAGTAAGAATTAGTAACTATAGCACTCTAGAACCGGTCTCAGAAGGCAGCAGAGGAGCCGATGCCTCGTGCAGTCTTCACAGACATGCAATGGAACCCCTGAACACGCTCTGCTGTGCACCCTCCCTGTCTCAGAGTGCCATTAAATTCTCACCGTGGCTGGCCAATGAGTCAGTGTTCATTAGGAGGGCTATGGAAAATCTTTGTGAAATTCTGATTTGATAAGCTGCTATTGTTGTCTTCAGTGGAATTTTATTCCAAATACAGATCGTTATGCAAATATAGTCACTTCTTGGGTTAGTTTCAATTTTAACTGTGAATTTTTTAAAGGCTTTTACTGAGATTTTTTTTAAGTAAGTAAAAAGCATTAAACCAATTTTTAAAGCTACAGGCCGGGAAAATTGAGTACTTTAAGTTTATTTTCTTAGAATATCTAAGGCAAAGACTTTGAAAAAGCAATGAAATAAGGGTTTTTGAAAGGTTATAAAAATCATATAAAATAAATTAATGATGAATGTTAAATGGTTAATTTCTCCAGGTTACATGACTTAAGTCTTTCAAGGAAAATTATTTAGAAAAAAAAATGGATAATGGCTTTTTAAATGTTTCTGTAGTGCATTTGTTCAAAGATTATGTATCAAAATCTTTTAAACTGCCAGATCGTCCAGATTTGGAATACGGGCCTTCATTCTCAAGGTCCCGGAAGCGGTGGACAGTAGTTGGGGTCTGACAGTGTGCAGGGCTGCAGACCCTTTGGTCTTTTGGGTAATATCACCAACAAGTTGAGAGCCCTGAGCTTTGCATGCCACCAGTCTTTACTGAGCACCCGCTACGGCTTTATTAACTTTGTAATGCCCTGCATAGATGTGGAAAAAGAATTGTCCCAATTCTATCATCTAAGCTCAGTCACAAACCCTTCCTCCAATTTTTATTTTTTTGTACTCATGGAGACCTGGCTAATATGTGATTTCACTGACTCAAATCTAGATCTGGAAACAGTCACTTGATATGGCTGCATTTTCTAATTTCTTTAATATGACTAATGAGAAGGGTACATTGTGGTGCCAGAGAAGGGCTGGCAGATAATTCTGAATGATCACCCAATGGCAAGAAATCTTAACAGTTCAACAAGGGTAGCATTCATTGTGCCGTTTCAGTGGTAGCTCCTGAAAAGCCTTCAATTTCTCCAACTACTTTCCCATTTGGCAAGGGAGGAATGGCGGGTGCTTTTCATTTCTTTATTTTTCTTTTTGACTGAATTTATTGGGGTGACACTGGCTAACAAAATTATACAAGGTTTCGGGAGCACAATTCTACAAGACATCATCTGTATACTGCATCACGTGTTTACCATCCCCAGTCAAGTCTTCCAGCATCACTTACCCCCCTTTCCCTCCTTCACTCCCCCCACACCCCTCCCCTGGCAATCTCCACACAGTTGTCCATGCCCATGAGTTTTTACTTTTCTTCTTTTATTCTCAATCCCTC
>VMDR010017174.1:0-20454 GCA_007922815.1 Macrotus californicus | reverse complement strand
ATTCATAATTCTAGCATTCAGTGTCCATCTATGTGCCAACGTGAAGAACCAGTATCATGTTATGTCTGAAGTCTAGACATACAGACAAATTTAAGAGTAACGAGAAATGTGATTTATATAATACGGTGAAATGTCCTCATCTTCCATTTCCAACTGAGGCAAATACCGTACTAATTCATGTGTGCCTTCAGACCCACTAACAGGAACACAAAAACAAGGTATTGTACACTCAGCATCACTATAAAGTGCTATCTCATTGCACTGATGAATACTGTCATCTGAGAGGAGGGCTCTGACCAGTTCCTGAGCTTGTCTGACCTCTCACGGAAGTGCTCTTCTGCTCAAAGCCTCTTTGCACTTCCAGAGAGCAGCCGGCAGGAGCCCCATTAAATTAAGCTCTCATTAAACCTGTAGAGGCATTTTTTTTCTCCCCCATGGATTTAGGGTAAGATGTGAAGCGCCTCCCTGGGCCTTGAACATCATTAGTCAAGAGAGTGGACGTTCAGGGCTAGGTCATGCCGTGCCAGGGCTGTGCGCCAGATCCTGTGTGACAGAGGCATCTGTGGTCATTAACAAGTTTAGTCGTTTTGTTATGAGGGGGACTCAGAAAGTACAGGGCCCGGTAGGGGAGTCTCTTGCCAGTACTAAAGATGATAATGAAAAAGTATGCTTCTGGAAATAAATTGCTATAGAAAACTGAGAAAAAATGTGAGGAAATGTCCGCTTTGAGTTTTCCATAAAATATGAGGAAACTCCCAAATGATACGGCCTGCCGAAATGCAGAACATGAAGAACTAAAATCAGTGACAGATGAAATCTGCCCTGAAGGCAGAAGAGAGCAGGATCCTCACGCAGAAAACTCAGCCAAGGGTGCAGTTGCACGTTTGAGAAGTTCCCCAAATGCAGAGCAGAAAGACAAGTGGAAGACAAGGAGACAAAAGAGGGTAGATACGGACGACCAAGATCAGTGACTTATACTGGGGCAAAGGCATCAGCACTGAAAAAGGTGAGGATGTGGGTCTGACAGGTACCCTACATCCCAGGGAAATACATGAAAGGACAGTCACCACTTACACATGTTTAAACTGCATATTAATAACATTGTTAATTTTTGGCTTTATTATCAGGCTTATACTTTACCCCACAGAGTATGTACCTTTTCAAATACTTTACACATTGAATATAAACTAGGCTACAAATAATACCTCAACTACCCGCCCCCCCCACCCCGCCAAAGGAGGGATTATACAGGTTCCATAGTCTGGCTACATTTAAAAAACAAAACCAAGTCAAACAATGAAACACACACACATACTGAGTAATTATTGGGCCAAAGGTAAATTAAAATCTGGAATTAAAGGTTTCTAAAACCATAAAAATGACATTAACATATCAAGTTTATGAAATCATAAAGTTGATAACAGTTTGTGAAGTCATAAAGTTGGTAACAGCTCATGAAAAGGGCAGTTATGGGTCTGTCACGGTTGAGAACTCCAGCATCAGGTAGATTCAGAAGTGGGGAAAAGCTTCTCCATCATCCCCATCCTCAGGCCAACACGTTGTGCAATTCACCCAGTGGCCACTAGAGGGAAGAAGCAGCCTATGCACAGGAAGCAGGGGTTGCTGGGCACCAACACAATTCATTCTAAGCTCACTCACTAGCTGAGGAGGTGGGAGTCAGTTACCTCCATTTTACACAGTGGTAGAGCAGGAATTTGGGGTGTGGTCTCTTTATGTCCTGATTCCACCTTGTTGGTTCCTTAACACCAAGAGTCTTCGCTGTGCTACCATAAATTTTAAAAGGGTGTCCTGCCTCCAGTGGGGCAGCAGTCATAGCCCCAGTCTGCAGGGCTGATGTACAGTAGGTGGAGATGGCATCAAGAGATGCGATTCTCAAAGTGCCTCTGGAAGACCTCCCAGGCTGGGAGTACTCTCTGTATTGACCTTCCACCTTGCCAGAAACCCCAACAAAGCAAGTGTCCATTACCAGATGTTGCAACAGCACTGACTTAGCCACCCAGGCTAAAGAATGGAAACACTTTTTCTATGGGAGAGGGAAGGTTTACGTAGGGGTCAGGCTGGGAGTACTCTCTGTATTGACCTTCCACCTTGCCAGAAACCCCAACAAAGCAAGTGTCCATTACCAGACGTTGCAACAGCACTGACAGCCACCCAGGCTAAAGAATGGAAACACTTTTTCTATGGGAGAGGGAAGGTTTACATAGGGGTGGGGAGGTGATGGTGGAGCACTTACTGGGATGCTACAGTGGAAGCCTCTCAATAAAAATGATTGCTGACAATATTGAGCCCTCTCAGGGTGTTAGTTAGGCAAGAGGCTAAGCTGTGAATGCAGTTCATCAAGACAGAGGGCAGTGCGGGACTCACAGCTTGCGCCCAGGCTGCTGTTTCCATCCCTGCTGCCCTAGGTCCAGGGGCTTGGCTGTGGGAGGAGAGGAGCTGCAGAGGCTTGCTGCGGGGCTTGCCTATTGGTGAGTACCTGCTACTGCAGCCACAGTAGGGATTTTGTAGCTAACCATGGCATCAGCCCAGGAAGAAGCGTCAGGCTGAGAAAGCAGGTGTGCACATTGTCAAGGACAGGCACAGACTCAAAGGCCAACAGCTGCTTGATGCCGTGAAAACCATCCCCAAGATGACAAGTCCAGGGTCTTTTCCCAGGAGGCAATGAAGTGGCTGATGACGACTGCTTTTTTTTGTTTACTTCAAAAAGAACTATTAAAAATTTTTTTACTGTAGATTGACATGTATATAGAAAAGGACACAAATCATAAATATACAGCTCAATGATTTTCACATAAAATTAATACATCCAAATAACCAGCACCCAGATCAGTAAATAAGACAGACATTATCACAAGCCCAGAAGGCCTCAAATGTCCCCTTCCAGTTCTTGTGCAGTCCCCCTCCTCCCAACCCCTCCCTTCTCAGCTTCAACCCCTTCCATGCCCACCTTCACCGCCAGCATCTAAAAATTCTTTCTAGGGTATTCCAAAGTTAATGTTGAGAATCACTGTTTTTATAATAATGGTTATCAAACTTGGCTGTCACATTCAAACAAATCAACTGAGGAACCTCCACCTTTTGAGGTAGAGGAGGGAACCAAGACAGCTAAGGCAGTGTGGCGCAGTAGGGAAACTTGGAAGCCAGAGAGCCTGGCACTTACAGTGATAAAGAGAGAGGAGAAAAGTTAAGCAAGAGTTGGAGGCAGAGAGATTCTGAGGTGGGAAGGGGCTTAGCAGTTTGAGAAATTGTCAAAAGAACCTCTGGACTGACTCTTAGAGAGCCAAAGGCAGTGATTTAAAAGGAGCCCAAGGAGGTAAGCAGGAGCCAGGCCCTATAGAACCTTATACTTCATGGGAGAGATTGTGATGTTCAATCTAAGAGCAATGGGAGCTTATTATAAATGCAGGACCTTGAGCCCTACCCCAGAGTCTAGGCCTACTGAGTCATAATCTGCATTTTTGACAAGAGCCCCAGATGTTTCTTATGCTTATTAAAGTTTAAGAAGCACTAGTATGTGTCATGGGGAGAAAAACCCAGACCACCAAGAGGATAGGCTACTGGGCATAGTTGAAGCACTTTATTTTGAATACCTTCTGATACAGCACAGTGGTTTTTTTAAAAGGTATTTAATATTTGAAAATTAGGTGCTATAAATCCTAGAGAAAGATCTTGTTTATTGAACTTCAGGGAATTTTCTCATAACGCAAAATTCCTTCTCCTAAAAACACTTCCTGTGGAGTAAAGTACTCAGCTTCCTTAAAGTGAAGCAGGGCCACATTAAGAATATGAGATAAGAAATCATCGCTTGGGCCCTGGCTGGTGTGGCTCAGTGGATTGAGTGCCCACCTGTGAACCAAAGGGTCATGAGTTTGATTCCCAGTCAGGGCACATGCCTGGGTTACAGGCCAGGTCTTCAGTTGGGGGGTGAGTGAGAGGCAACCACACATGGACATTTCTCTCCCTCTCTCCCTGCCTTCCTCTATCTCTGAAAATAAATAAAAATCTTAAAAAAAAAAAAAAGAAAAGAAATTGTCGCTTGGCTCTGTCAACCCTTAACAGAGCTGCATCAGGTCTGGGATAGCCCATGTCCCTTGGCAAGTCTGAGCCAACAAGGTGGACTTCTAAAGAAAGTTAAGTTGGCAGCTGTTCTGTCCCTAAGTGCAGCTCTAAGTTGAGTCTTTAATGGTGAAAATGTAGAAAGGAGACTTGACAAAACTATTTCTAGGAGCAAGGGTACACCCGGGAGGGGACATCAACTATTTGCAGCTGAATCCCTAGCCGACCTTCGACCTTTGACCCCATGCCTTGCTCGGCGTTTCCCGGAGCAGCTTCCGCCTCCGCCCCTCCCGCTAAAGGCCCGCCCAAGGGCCCTGGGGTCGGCGGTTAGGGACCGAGCTTATTGGGGGCGGTTCTCGTGAGGGGCGGGATTTGAGGAGGCATCCCAGCATTGGGCTGCTGGGTGCAGGCGGGGCCTACCGCGGGGCTGAGTTGGGCGGAGCAAGGAGTTAGTTGCCGCCTCTGGGTTAACTGGTCTCCTGTAGCCAAACCTCCGGAGGCCGGGGACAGCAGGCCGACCCGAAGCAGGTCCCGCATCTAGGATTTCCCGGGCCGGACCACAGTCAGGATCGGCCCTGCCCCAAACCTAGTCTGTGAGGAACTCGCGAACTTGGATTAGGAAATCCCGGAACCTGGATCAACAAACCCCAGAACCTGGAATTTAGATTGGAAAGTCCCGGAGCACGGATCGCGGAGCGGACTCGGCGCGGAGCCCGGAGTCCGGATCGCTCTACCGCCGGACGGGACGGAGCGATGTCGGGCCGTGGCGCGGGCGGGTTCCCGCTGCCCCCTCTGAGCCCCGGCGGCAGTGCCGTTGCTGCGGCTTTGGGAGCGCCACCTCCGCCAGCTGGACCAGGCATGCTGCCCGGACCGGCGCTCAGAGGGCCAGGGCCGGCTGGAGGCGTGGGGGGCCCCGGGTCCGCCGCCTTCCGCTCCATGGGGCCCGCGGGCCCCGCGGCGCAGTACCAGGTGAGGAAGACCGATGGGCGGGCGGCGCCACGAGCACGCGGGTGGCAGGGGACGAGGAGAGGGGATTCTTGCGGCAACCTCCTGGACAGAAGACACAGGGGCCCTGCATGTGGAGCGCACAGGACATTGTGGAGGGCAGGGCCAGGGACCCTCGGAATCTCTAGGTGGTGGTGGAAGACTTGGGGACAGGGGAAGAGGGTGGAGGGTTTGAAGCAGTTGGGAGGCTCTTGGGGGCTTCCTTAGAAAGGGCTTCAGAGTACCTGAGAGATGGAGGAGTTGTGGGAGCCAGTAATTTGTGGGCGGGTGGGCTGAGAAATAGTGTAGATCCTACGGTAAGGGTCCCTGAGAAGTGATCAGAAAGTTTTGGGAAAGGGCCCTCTCTGAGAAACCAGGGTTACCCTGCGATTGGCCTTGGTCCCACTCCAAGTCTGCTTTGTTTTTTCTAGTTGGGAACTGGCAGAGTTCTGGCCTGTCTGAGATGGCTCCCAGCTGCTAATGAGGAGGAAGAAGGGCCTGGCTTCCCATGGGCACGGGAGGCCTGGGCCAGGGCCAGAGGGTTCCAGCCTGTGCAGTGGAGAGTTGATTCCTAGGTCAGACGCAGGAGTCTTTGCACCGGACGACTCTGAGTTAGACCAGAGAGAGTGGTGGCCAGGCCCGAAGAAGGAGGACACAGCCTTGCGTGTTCTGGGCAGACTCTCTTTTTGGCTTTCTGCCTGGTGTCGCAGTGTCCAGGAGTTGATTAGTTTGGAGGAGCGAGAGGCTCCGCTGAGTCCTGCTGCTCTGGGGCTGGAGGGACCTGTGAGAGTTGCCTCAAAGGGTTCTGTCCTGATCCCTTTGGGGTTTGGCTTCAAAGAGAGCTTCTCAGGTTGCAGCTTCAAAGGCTACTGAGAGGCAGAGACACGGTGCCTGTGTGAGGAACTCAGCCTGACTCTGCTGGTGGGACTCATCAGTCTCCCAGTGCATTGTTTCTGGTTATCCCAGAATGCTTGGGATCGCACCCATCTTTTTCCTGCCCTCTCTCCACTTTTATTTAGTCTTTAGGTTCTAACAATGCCATATTCCCAACCCAACACCCCCAGCTTTGGGCTTCTAGCAAATTGGAAGGAAGGAAGGAAGGAAGGAAGGAAGGAAGCAAGCTGGGGCTTCTTCTGTTCTCTCTTCATGTCTCCAGGTAGAGGTCCCAGAGATGGATCCTCATAGAATAGGGCATATGCATGTCTTCCCAGGAGCCCTGGGCTCTCACTTTCTAAAGAGATGCTTAACTGGGAACAGTGATTTTTCTCTCTTACTACTCATTCTTGTTCCTCCCTCTAAAAAAACAAAGGATCTGGGTTTTGACAGAGACAGACCTGGTCTGGACTGTAGCTGGGGATTGTTTTTGTCATCTTGCTCTTCCCCTTGGGGATTCATGGGCCCAAGGTGTCGTTTGGGGATGCCTGCATCAGTCATTCTAACCCTGGGCCCAGCTAGCTGAGACCTGGCCTGGGAGCCTCCCTGTGGGCCCTTGGCTTGGAGAGGAGCTAAGAAATGATAGGAGCCTCTCCAGTTTCCTCACCTTGCAACCCATGAGACACTGCCTTGGGGAAAGCCCCTGAGAGGGTAGATTCTACAACAACTTGTAGGGAGTGGTCCTGGGCCACTGGCAAGGCTGAGCAGGTTAGCTGGGTAGCCCCTGGCTACTGGGGGTGGGAAAGTGGTTAAGGAACATGAGAAAGGCACTGAGCCTCTTGTTCCCTTGGTCTCTCATCCCACCAGTTTCTCATGGCCTCCTGTTCCTCTTTCAGGGAAAAGTCATAGAGGTAGATGGGGAGAGGAAGGACACAGTTCTCTGACATCAGGGAGGGTCACGTTTGGCCTCTTAACAAGTCCAGCTGTGTGCTCACGGAGAAGGGACTGGAGATCTGAGGAGCAAAGGGGTTCCTATTAGGGAGCATGAGGTGAGCTGGAAAGAGCAAGGATTTCACGGCATTTCAGGGCCCAAGTTGAGCAAATAGGGAAACCTGTTGACAAGGGAAGTGATGATCCACCTTCCTCCAGGCAGTGGTTCTAGCTGTGGATCACAGTGAAGCGCGCAGCTGAGGGGCTTAAAGAAACAAAAACACCCCACTGATTGCTAGGTTCACTCCAGGGAGTTTAAAATACTTCTTACTGATGGAGGGGTATGTTCTCTTCTTCTAGGCCCTTAGACCCAGCCTCCAGGAGCACCAGTACTACCAGCTATGAGGCAGGGCCAAACATGCTCTCTGGAGGCCTGGAGGCGGCATCAGGCCCAGCCTTCTGTTCCTGGGTGGTGGAGGTAGTATAGAGCTTAGGATGTGGGTTGGTGCTAGGCTACAGGGCGAGGAGTTCATTGCGCACTTCTAGGGTTCAGGGCACTGAGCCAGGCCTACCTAGCACTGCTGCAGGTGGGGAGCTAGGGAGCCTGTGAGTTCTGGGTTGCATTCTTCTTCATTTTTACTAACCGTTGGGTTGCTTTTTGGAAGAGGAAGAGTTACTAGTGGAGCTTGGCAGGGCCAAGCTGGGATTTCATGAACTATAAGCAGCCTTCCCCTGGGCCCCTTCCCCCTCTTAGAGGAAGCCGAGGGCCCTGGGCGCGCTGAAGGCTCTGTGCCTGGGAAGTCTGGAGCAGATGTCTGGGAGGGGCCTGTTCCAGGCCTGCCTGTGCCGCCTTGTCTTGGGACTTCCTGTTATTCGAGCACCTGCCCAGGAGGGGTGGTGCCGCAGAGGTTTTGTGAACACCCTAGTGAGTAGCTTCATGGGGACCACAGCTCACACTCTGCAGGTTTCATTGCCTCAGTTGTCCCTCCCCTTCGGATCAGGCACTGGGTGGGAAAATCCCACATCTGGAGTGTCTGGGGGCTGGACTTCCAGCTGTGGCCACATTGACTTTTTTCCTGTAATCTCTGGCCATGGCTCATGAAGGCAGAGAAACGGCTGTCTTTTATGTTTCAACAGCTCAGATGAACCTCTCCTTGATGAGGAGAGACTTATGGCAGGACTCCTGAGGGTCCCCAAGCCCCTCCAGTGTTTAACTCTCCATGCTCCCAAATGCTTCCTTTTCACCCTATTCTTCCTTTTCCCTTCCCCACGCTTTTGGGTCATGTTTCTCCCTATCTCTGCATCTGGTCAAGAATCTGACCCTCTGTAGTGAGAACATGGGTCTCGTGCTAGATGAGGAGATGGGGGAAGAATCTCATCTCCCTGATGCGGGGCAGGGGTCCTTTGATTCGGTGCCAGTCCCCACCCGGCCTGGCTCGGTTGGCTGGTTGTGCTGCTTGCATAATCTGGGCCCTGGGGCCAGCCCTGTGAAGCTGCCAGGGACAGTGTGTGTGAGGCAGAGCTGCCAAACGGCCTTGCAGACAGCAGCCATGGTGCGAGGGGGGCGGGGGGCGGAGGGTACTCCCAGATGGGCTCCACAAATGTTGGGGACCTGGAACTCTGTGGGAAATCTTTCTGTGGGCTTCTAAAGAAGCCGTTTCTGTCACCCACATTTCCTCTGCTGACCTTCTGACTCTGATTCTTGCGTCCCAGGATAAACTTATCTCCATTCTCCCACTTGGGATTGTGAGCGCTGAGTTGAGCCAGGTGGTGTGTGGGCCATAGGCAGCGTCCAGGTGTCAGCTGCTTTGTCTCCCACAAGCCACCCAGAGGCACAGCTCCCCTTTTGGGATTGTCTGGTATAGGGGCTGGGGGCTGGGCGGTAGGGAGGTGAGAAAAGGGTCTAGTTCTGGGATGTGAGTAGGGGCCATATGGTAACCAGATGGTCTTTGTGCTGTGCCTGCGGCCACCCCCGCCAGTTGGGACCTGTCCAAGCCACACTGTTGTGCAGCTTGCTCACCTGGGGTGCCGCTGCCTGATGGGCTTGCCAGCCCTCTGGACTTCTTTTTCTCCTCGGTCACAGCCACAACACCGGGCTGGCAACAGGGGATGGTGTAAGGGCTCTGCCCGGTCAGCCTGCTCAGATCACACACTCCACCCCACTGCTTGGCTATGACTCAGCCCCCTCCGCCCCCCGCCCAAGCTTCCTGTGCTGTGCTTCTCCATCCTAGAAGGATGGGAGTGCTTGGTGGGACCATCTTGAGGGCCTCAAGAATGCCTTGAAGCTGGTCCCAGGGAGTAGGGGCATAACCTGCCGGGGCTTAGAAGGTAGCCATTGGCCCTGAAAAACTCCCCTGGGCCTTTCCCTCTGCAGGCAGGGTTCTCCTCCCACCCCGCGGGCTCTGCAGGCCTCATTCGTTGGCACTGCTGCCAGGGGCTGAAGGGGCGGGGCAGGTGTGGTTTACACTTCTGACCTGGTGCGCCTGCTCCCCTTTGTTCCTGGCACTCTAGCCCAGCCTCTGTGGGGTGCTGCTCAGGGCTGGACCTGGCCGAGGACAGGATGGAGGGAATGGGCTGTGGGTCTCATGGAGCCCTGCCACTGACCTACACACCCCCGTTGGCTCACTTCCCTCAGCGGCCTGGCATGTCTCCAGGGAGCCGGATGCCCATGGCTGGCTTGCAGGTGGGACCCCCTGCGGGCTCCCCATTTGGCACAGCTACTCCACTTCGACCTGGCATGCCACCCACCATGATGGACCCATTCCGAAAACGCCTGCTTGTGCCCCAGGCCCAGCCCCCAATGCCTGCCCAGCGCCGGGGGTAAGCCTGTCCTGTTTCTCCCAGCCTACCTAGCATAGCCCTAGTGGTAACAGAGGGCTTCATTCTATTGGGGGAGGGTCTTGGGGACTGGAGGGATGGATGGGGAGGTCCTTTGGACCACTGACCTCTTAAGTGAGTTTCTGTCCTTCCCAGGTTAAAGAGGAGGAAGATGGCAGATAAAGTTCTACCTCAGAGAGTAAGTATGTTAGGAGGGGGTATAGGAGGTCCACCCAGTGGCTAGCTGGCTATGGATGGAGTCAGTCCCCCCCAACCATGTGACGGAGAAGGAAGGGAGGAAAAAACCAGAGCTACAGCTGAAACACGCTGATAAATTCCTTCTTCCTTCAGATTCGGGAGCTTGTCCCAGAGTCTCAGGCGTACATGGATCTCTTGGCTTTTGAGCGGAAGCTGGACCAGACCATTGCTCGCAAGCGGATGGAGATCCAGGAGGCCATTAAAAAACCTCTGACGGTGAGTGCAGCCCTGGCTACTCCCGGGCCTTCTCGAGTTCTCTGCCTCTTCTTGGCCTGGTTTTCCAGCGGCCAAGTGAGGGTCTACAGGGGGTAGAACAGAATTTTTCACACTGCAATGCAGTCCTTTAGTGGAGCATGAACTCAGTTTAATGTGGTAGGACCCGCATGTTTTTGATGAAATCTACAATAGTAGAAGTTTATAATAATAATTCTTCACAGTAAGGTATTTACCACAGCAGTAAAGGTATTATTTTATAACATTTTTGTTTCAGATGTTTGTATAGGTGTGTGTGGATCCAGGGTCATGATTTAAAATGTAAATCATGTTGATTGTGGTCCGTTGTTTGAAAGGTGAGAGGGTAGATAAGGGTAATTCTCGTCTCCTTAGCTCTCCCTAGAGAAGCTGCCTTTCCTTTTTTCCCCTTTTTTTAGTGATAATCTAGAACCATCTAGAAAGCCTTCAGGCCATGATGGGTGGTTGAATTTCATTAAAAATAAGAGCTGGAGGTTTCCGGTTTGCCTGATAGCACCCTGGTTTGCTCAGCCACACCACTGGTTCCACTGTGTTGGAACTGTGGGCCCCTCACCCCCAAAATTGTGAGTTCCTTGAAGGCCAATACTTGGATTTCCTACTCCCAATTCCTGGTGCCTCACACGGTGCCTGGCCCATAGTTGCCACTCAGTGTTGATGTTGAATGAGTTCGGACGGGAAGAGTGGGTAGCGTTGTTTCCCAACATGTTGGTCCACCTCTACCTGGTTGTCTTTTTTTCTCTTCAGCAAAAACGAAAGCTGCGGATCTATATTTCCAATACGTTCAGTCCCAGCAAGGCAGAAGGTGACAATGCAGGAACCACAGGGACCCCTGGGGGAACCCCAGCTGGGGACAAGGTGGCTTCCTGGGAACTCCGAGTGGAGGGAAAACTCCTGGATGATGTGAGTTGGGGCAGGAGGTATCTGGAGGGGACTTGGCCTGTTGGATTTAAAGACTGGGGCCAGACAATTGGGTACATCTGGGAAAGTCCTTCCTTTCTCAGGCCGAGGCAGAGGGCAGTGCTCCTGGTCAAGCTATGCACAGGGCCAGGCCAGGCCAGAGGTTGGAGATTTGTAAGGTTATTACAACAGTTCTCCTGCAGGTGGCAGTCAAGGGTCTTGAGGAAGGGTTCCCTTTTTAATTCACAATCCTGTGCTGGCTACCAGTGGGGCTGCATGGACAGTCCTTTTCCTGCCTCCAGTCTCTCATTCTTCCCTGCTTCCTTCAAGGCCCAAGAATCCTCAGTACCCTGAACTTCAGGGCTGAAATAAGATTGCTCTTTTTGGGGCTTAGCATAGCTTAGCTTTGAGAGTTCGGCAGCTCTCCCATCTCACCCCTTTCTATCCCCAGCCTAGCAAACAGAAGAGGAAGTTTTCTTCATTCTTTAAGAGTCTTGTCATTGAGCTAGACAAGGAACTGTATGGACCTGACAACCACCTGGTGGAGGTGAGAGTTGACCTGGGGCTTGGGAGCACAAGCTGATGCGCCAGGTGGACAGCAAAATGGCCTTGGGCCCCTTGGAGGGCTAGGTGTGTATGTTCATGCCTATCCCCTTGGTGACAAGTTCTGTCCCCTCCTCTCTGCCAGTGGCATCGGATGCCCACCACCCAGGAGACAGATGGCTTCCAGGTGAAACGGCCTGGAGACCTCAACGTCAAGTGCACCCTCCTGCTCATGCTGGATCATCAGGTGACACATGCCCTGGGGCCATGTCTGGGGAACTGGCGGTTCTTACAGTAAACCCTTCCTGTCCCTGCCCTATTCTTTTGCTTTGATTTTTCACAAGAACCCCTCCTCTGACTCCTTTCTGGCCATTCCCAGCCTCCTCAGTACAAGTTGGACCCCCGACTGGCGAGGCTGCTGGGAGTGCACACACAGACGAGGGCCGCCATCATGCAGGCCCTGTGGCTTTACATCAAACACAACCAGCTGCAGGATGGGCACGAGCGCGAGTACATAAACTGCAACCGTTACTTCCGCCAGGTTAGCTGGGTCGCTGTCCCCACTCTGGTCTTCGCAGCCCCTGCCTTGCCTGCCGCTCCAGAGCCCCACTGGGCTAGCTCTTGGCCACATTCTTCACACTGACCCTGGGATGATCCACTTCTTCCTGGGCCCTGAAAGGCATTTTTGGTACTCTCTCCAGATCTTCAGTTGTGGTCGACTCCGTTTCTCCGAGATTCCCATGAAGCTGGCCGGGTTGCTGCAGCATCCAGACCCCATTGTCATCAACCATGTTATTAGGTAAATGGGAAGAGGGCGATATGAAGGCTCTTCTAAGAGCAATTTACCTTTAGATTGATCTAAAGCCAAAGAGAAGCAGCAGGTGTGGTTTCCTGTTCCCCAAGTGTTTGCTGGGTTGGCCCAGGTAGGTGGGATGGACACCACTATGTACTCACCCTACCCCTCCTGTGTGCCCCCTGTAGTGTGGACCCTAACGACCAGAAGAAGACAGCCTGCTATGATATCGATGTGGAGGTGGACGACCCACTCAAAGCCCAGATGAGCAATTTTCTGGCCTCTACCACCAATCAGCAGGAGATTGCCTCCCTTGACGTCAAGGTGGGCTCTCTGCCTTCTCAGCCTCCTCTGGGCCCAGAGTGGTGATGGGAAGGCTCTGTTGGGCATTTCCATACATGCAGTACCTTAGGATGGGATTTCTGTCCAAATCCTTTGGTGTTAGGCCTGGAAACAGACCCCCTAGGGGTGGGAGCCAGTCTGACACATGTATGTACCCCTTCCCCCAGATCCATGAGACTATTGAGTCCATCAACCAGCTGAAAACCCAGAGGGATTTCATGCTCAGCTTTAGCACTGACCCCCAGGACTTCATCCAGGAATGGCTCCGTTCGCAGCGCCGTGACCTCAAGGTGTGGTCCTCTTTGCTGGAGTTGATTCCATGTTAGGTTCTGGGTGGTTTTATCCCAAGACTATTCTTTCAGTTACGGGGGCAGGTTGGCTCAAAGAGTAGGAATTAAGCTACCACTTTCCTTCTGGCTCTTTGTAGATCATCACTGATGTGATTGGGAATCCTGAGGAGGAGAGACGAGCTGCTTTCTACCACCAGCCCTGGGCCCAGGAAGCAGTGGGGAGACATATCTTTGCCAAGGTGAGACTCTGCCCTGTTTGTCCTCCTGTGGGTATAAGCAGCAGAGGCCTGAGCTGTTGGTCTCTCTGTCCTCCAGGTGCAGCAGCGAAGGCAGGAACTGGAACAGGTGCTGGGAATTCGCCTGACCTAACTGCTCAGGGATCCCTTCCTTCCTTCCCAGCCCTGGAACCACCCCCTCCTCAGCCTGGAAGGGACCACCATCTGAGGCTGCAGACACACAGGATAAGGAGTGGGGTGGGTAAGGGGTGTCTCCTGTTACCCTCTGCTTCCCAGCTTTAGTTTCATAACTGTAGTGATAGGATTCCTTGTTGCTTGGTCCCCAAAGCCTTATTACTTACTTTATGCGTTGGCTTTAATTGGGTACACAATGGATGCCTCTGCCCCCTGCAGGCAGGCCCAAGTAGGACTACTGGAGGCCTTGCTTTATCATTGTAAAGCAGAAGTTTCGGAACCAAAGGCCACTCACTGGCTTTGCTTGTTTACAGACTCCCCCTTGGGGCGAGTGCCCTAGCTGGCTCTGGGGAGCTGGGCAAGGAGGAGGGCACAGCCCACACTCTTCCTAGCCTTTCTAAACCAAAGTTCTTTGCCATTCCTACCAGCCCAGCCTTGCTGCTGGATTTTTTCCTTTTCTTTGGGTATTTGCACTATTTGGGGAGCAGGTTCTTCTATTCGGGAGCCATTTTTTTTGTACAGGGGGTAAGTTGGGGTTTTTCAGGGAGCCCTATTTGGTGCCTCCTCCCTCATTTTCTTTCCTCAATCTATGCAAGCGGCTCTGGCCGCCATCATCTCCTGGGATGCCAGAGGGCTGCCACCCAGCTCTTGGGCCCAGGGCTGTAAAGCCTCCTAGAGGAAGGGGACAAGGGGGACACTCAGGTGCTCTGGCATGCCCTGAGGTATGGGTGTACGAGCTTGGCGGAGGGCAGGGGGAGGTGGGGAAGAACTCGTTGCCATTTGGAGGGTGGGCCTAGGGCTTTAGAAAGTGCCACTTCTGGCAGGTTTGGAAATTTCCCAATAAATCCTTGTTTATTGGTGGTACT
The DNA here is from genome assembly GCA_007922815.1 of Macrotus californicus. Taxonomy (NCBI): domain Eukaryota; kingdom Metazoa; phylum Chordata; class Mammalia; order Chiroptera; family Phyllostomidae; genus Macrotus; species Macrotus californicus. Next base: position 6,122 of record VMDR010017174.1, on the reverse strand, counting down.
CAGATCTGGTCATTGAACAGTGCAGCCACTCACAGCCACTCACTGACTGACAGAGTCCTAAAGGACTTGTCCTGTAGAGCTTTATTTGAGGGTCCACACAAAGAACATCCACCTCACTTCCACAGCTTCTTGATGGACATGTTTTTCTCACTGTCCTTCTGCATGACCTGCAGAGAGAAAACACTCAGTTCCAAAGTGAGTGAACACAGGCCCTATCCCCACTGCGCTAGAGTCACCTTCAGCGAAGGCAAAAAAAGACGCAGACTTATACCTTGGCTACTGCCATTTCAAAGTCCTCCTGGGTGACATGGACTCGCCGTTCCCGCAGGGCATACATGCCAGCTTCGGTGCATACGCCCTGAGAAGGGAAAGGAAGACAGGATGTTGCTGGGCCCTTGAACCCACAGCTTCCTGCCTCTGCCCCCTTCCTTTTCCTTGGGCACTTCAATTACCTTCACTTCAGCCCCTGATGCTCCTGGCATGAGCTCAGCAATTTTCCTTAGGTTGATCCCCCGGGTCAGGTTCATTTTTCGAGAATGGATCTTCAAAATGTCCAGCCGGGCCTAGAGATGAGAGGAAAAGACTGAGCCCTGCTGCCTACACCCACAGCCAGAGCCACTCCCAACAGTGCCCGTCACAAACCTCCTCGTTAGGGGGTGGGAATTCAATTTTTCTGTCGATGCGTCCTGGGCGAAGCAAAGCTGAGTCCAGGATATCAATCCTGTTAGTGGCCATGATAACCTTGATGTTCTTGGTGGCCTCAAAGCCATCCAGCTGGTTGAGCAGCTCCAGCATGGTGCGCTGCACTTCACTGTCGCCTCCAGAACCCCCCTCCAGCCGCGAGGAGCCGATGGAGTCAATTTCGTCCATGAAGATGATGGATGGGGCGTGTTCTCGTGCCATGACAAACAGCTCCCTCACCATCCTTGCCCCTGCGCGGAGGCCGAGCTGGCATTAAGGAGCTGCTGAGCTCCCTACCCTCACCTCCGCCCCCTTACTTCTTGGTTAGCCACAGTTACCTTCCCCAATGAATTTCTGTACCAACTCAGAGCCAGAAACACGAATAAAGGTACAGTCGGTATGATGAGCGACAGCCCGGGCCAACAGTGTTTTGCCAGTGCCCGGTGGTCCATACAGCAGCACTCCCTAGAGAGAAATTGCAGGACTCAGGGCAGAAAGCCAGCCACACGTCTTTCAGTGAACCTTCACTGAGCGTGTGCTCCGCGCCCAATCCCTTGCAAGATGCTTAGAGATATATAAGAATGAACGTCAAGGTCCCTTCTGGAGCTTACATCCAAACCATCTCAATGCCCTGGTAGCATCTCTTCCCCCAGGCCCTCCTTCAATGGGGAGAGCCAGCTTGTACCACCCAAACCCTGTACTCAGTTTGGCTCGGGACAGGTGTAGAGTAACAGCATGGCTCTCCCACAGAGGCCTGCTTCTCACCTTGGGCTGTGCAATGCCCAGTGCTTCAAAGAGCTCAGGATGCTTAACAGGCAGCTCAATGACTTCCTTGATCTCTTTGATCTGCTTGTCCAGTCCACCAATCATCTCATAAGTTGAATCTGGCACCTTCTCCACCATCATCAGTGACACCAGTGGGTCTACCTTGTTGGGCAGGATCTTGTGCAGAGTGTAGCTGTCATTTCTTAGAGCCACCCGGCAGTTGGGTGTCACCTAGGAGGGGGGAGACTTTCAAGAAGCTGTATGATGAGAACTGACCCTACTAGCCTCCCACCTCACCTGCTACACTCACATCATTGATGTCGATGTTCTTGTCCACATCTACGACAAACTTGCCCTCAGGATGCACCTAAAGAAACAGGGCTCATGACCTTTCCTGACAGCCACCAAATCACCAACCTCACTCAGGAAGACCCATAAGTCCTAGAATAACGTGACAGAACAATGTGCTCACAAGGCTACACACCAAGGTATGGGAATGCAGGGGTGGCCCCTGGGGTCATGCTGCCTTTACCTTAACCAACACTTTCTTCTTATCCATGGCCCGGACTACTTCCCCCACATAGGAGCCCTGTTCCTGCAGCAGCTGCAGCTCCTCCCGTAATAGGCGAACTAGAAGGGAAACAGCATGGTCACCCAGCTGCTTTGTGTGCTCTCCCCCACAACTCAATTCTATGTTCGTGCACTAACCACCACTTTGAAGTTTTGAAGGAATAGCCACAAAAAGAAAGTAAAAATTCCTATCTTTTTAAGGAGATTACAATGGGGGGCTTGGGAGAGAGATAGATGGGCACGTGAACATCACCTTAGACGGAGAAATAAAAAAACAATGTGAAGACTCATGTCAGGGAGATCCGAACAGTCAGGCCTCAGACCAACGGCCCACATGCACCCTTGCCTTCTCCCCCCCTCACCTTTTGCATTAAGCTCATTCCTCTGTGCCTGCAGCCTCCGGAGATTTTGGCTTTTATCATTCACAATCAGCTGTGGAGGACAAGACATTTCAAAGGGCAGAAACCAGTAGGAAGGTGAGATATTGGCTGAGACCCTCAGGCTGGTATAAACAGAGTGGGGAGAGTACAGGCACCTGCATGTTTCACATTCTCCACTCTGATCCTAATGACCCTGACCTGTCCTTCAGCCCCTTGGAGCCTAGGGCACCCATCAAAAAAGGCTACTTGTCTAACACTGGTCCAGGGAACAACAAACCCCAATAGGGAAATGCTACAGGAGGCTCATGTACTCAATTTCTGGCAGGGTGGCATATCAACATGCTAGAGTGGCAAGATCTTTGAGCCAGAAGCCTAAGTTCTAACCCTCCTGTTGCCACTTAACAGCTAGGTAAAGCTAAGGGAAGCCATTTAAAAGGTCTAGTTCTGTTACCAAACTGCAAGCGGGCATAGCATCACTCACACTCTGCCTCTTTTCAGGACTGTTGTGAGGAGCAAATGAAATCACACATGAATCCATTTCAAAAATGGTAAGCCATATATAATACCTGCAAATGTATGAAGAGTACAGAAATTTTTCCTATGGCTTTCCTCCATCCAACTTATATTAATTATTTTCCTTATTCCTATGGTCCCTGCTCCCTCTTCAGGCTAGAGCACTGGCTCACCCTACTCCTTTTCATTCAGTCCCATGGAATCAGCATTGTCCAGACTCAGTTCCGCCTTCCCCTGCACTCTCACGCTGCCCCCACCGGCCTGATAACAACCCTCATCTCCTGAGCCTGTGTCCTCCCTTTCATATGAAATGCTCTCTGTCAGGCTTCTTCCAAAAGAAATGCCCTTTTTCTGTTTGACTCTTGAAGATGTGTGACAAAGATGATCTCTTCCACTGCGCCCCCAATGGAATTTTGTGGATTTGTAGAAATCTGCTCCATCAGTCCTTCATCTCCCTTCTAGCTAGCTCCCTCTGGACCTCAGGAGTCCGACCTCACCTGGAGTTCTTCGATCTTGGACAGATAATATTGGCGGAGTCCACTGCCTGACTTGCCCTCTTCCAGCTCCATCTGAAGACACAGTGGAATTATTAAACAGACTCAGCAACCAAGGGTGAAAGGCACTTCCTGCTTGAACTTTGGAGGTCTAGGATTTGGATTCTAATCCCCTACTGCGGTTCTTCAGAACCCTCCATTTACCATAACCAAACTAAAAGCAGAAGGAGAATGCCGCCTACATCTTAAGACTTAAACAAGGATCAATATTCAACATGCACCGGAGCGCGCTGTACAGAGTCAGGCGCTGACCGGACGCAGGGTGTCATTACCACAGGCGGAGCCAGAAGGAAGAATGGGTTTCCTGTATCCTGCGACTCGCGGACGGGCCCATTCCCGCTCCCAAAGCTCCTCTCACTCCGCTTCCACCGTGTCCTCTCCCGCCGCCGCCGCCGCCGACCCACCCGGGCGGCGCTGACACAGCAGATCTGGTCCCAAGCAGGGTCCAATCTGGATTGATCCACCCACTCCTGACCTACCCGATACTTTTCCCCCAGCCGGCGGCCCACTTAGGATCACGCCTTGCTTCGCATACAGCCCCAGCCCCTGCCCAGCCGCCGCCGCCGCCGCCGCCTCCATACCTGCTCCGGCCCGTCAACCGCCATGTTCCTTCTGTCGCGGACAGCGCCGGCATCCCAGCCGCCTCGGCGCGCAGGCGCAAAAGCAGGGACCTGGCGCCGGAAGACCGGGGCAAAGAAGAGTTCCGGGTCAATGGGCGGGGTGTCCGTAGAAACAATAACAAGTAGTCGGAAGCCTAATGGAAGAGGGGAGGGAGCTATGCAAAGTCAGGAGCTTTGGAAGGGGGTGATGAAGGCACAGAACTCCTATATGTAGCTTTATAGATACTAGGTTTTAGTATAAGTGGTCTACTTTCTTGGCCTCAACTTCCAACTTATAAAACCCGGCAACAGAGTATATATTTTTTATGGCCACGCCCCAAATGACGGAAAACTTGGAGCCAGGGACGCAGGCTACGCAAGCGGAAGCGGAAGGACGTTTGCTGCTTCCATGTGCCACTCTTAAGAGTGGTGGAAATGGCGCTGGTTGGTGGTGAGTTGTGGGGCGCAAGGCGTTGAGCGTGGTTGCTGCTGAAAGCGGAATCTAGTGCTCCGAGAAGAGACGTTCCAATTTCTACTTTCTCCCTAGATTGAGTGACACTACCCCGTTCCACCATGGGCAAGAAGGGCAAAGTTGGGAAGAGCCGGCGGGACAAGTTCTATCACTTGGCGAAGGAGACTGGTGAGTCGGGGTTTGCGCTTTCCGCGAGCTAGACGAGTGGCTTTGTCGGGTTTGCCTCCCGTTCCGAATATTGAGTTTCGCAGAAGGGGTAATGGGTTGTGAGGCCGCCGAAATCCCTCTGGGAAAGCACTTTGTGGACTTTGTTATTTTACCGACGCCCCCAGGTTATCGTTCTCGCTCTGCTTTCAAGTTGATTCAGCTGAATCGTCGCTTTCAATTCCTGCAGAAGGCCCGAGCCTTGCTGGACCTGTGTGCTGCGCCAGGGGGATGGTGGGTAACAATCGGACGTCGGCTTGCTGGGCTCCATCTGCCCTGGGGTGACTCAGAGTTGCATTGGGAAGAGAGGGGGATACAGTATACCAGCCTCAATTTCTCTACTCTCCAAAACATACACTGCAGAGAAGAGGTTTGGAACATGTATATATGACATGCTCTGGCTACTGCACTTGCCTGGATTCCTCCTGACAACGGGAGTGACAGATCATATTACTAAGGGAGGTGAAGGGGGTAGTCCTGGGTATTTTAATCTTTGCTCCTCTTTTATAGGCTGCAGGTGGCTGCCAAGTTTATGCCTGTATCCAGCCTTATTGTGGGTGAGTGACAGGTGGCTCTCCCAGGTGTTTTAGGGGTGTCAGTATAAGGGATCATGTTCTAAATTTCCTTTCTTCATGCCTGAGGCAAATTTTGCAATACTCTGACTTGATTTCTTCTAGGTGTGGACTTGGTTCCAATCAGACCTCTTCCCAATGTGGTGACACTCCAAGAGGACATCACAACAGAACGCTGTAGGCAGGTGATAGGACTCTCTTTTCCTGTTCCCTTTATATGCAAACAACTACTTCTGTGCCTATTCCCACCCAAATCTTCTAGAGGCAAGATTTTTCTTGTTTCCCATGCCTTGAGCAGTGCCTACATGGCCACCTACATGTAATCCAGGGATGTGTTGTGTTGACTCTAGCTTTTGTTTGGGCAGGAATGAGGGGTATAGAATCGGGGGGAGTGCGTGGATTTCAGTGAAATCTTCTCCAGTGAGCTCACTAGTAGACTGTGAGCTGTCTGAAGACAGATGTGTTGTTTTTATCATTGTGTCCCTGGTGCTGGGCACAGTATTTGGCCCTTGACAGGCACTCAGCAAATGCCTGGGTGGACAAATTGTTCAACCAGGGACTCCATTTGAAGGCATACCTGTATTTCTGCTGTTGTAATCCCTTTCCTTCTTTGCAGGCCTTGAGGAAGGAGCTGAAGACCTGGAAAGTTGATGTTGTACTCAATGATGGGGCCCCCAATGTCGGGGCTAGCTGGGTCCATGATGCTTATTCACAAGGTGCCAGGGGCATGGAGATAAGGGTGGAAGTGGGCGCGCCCTGTCAGGCTACATATGTCATCAGTTAACTCTCTTCTCTCCCCCCCCCCCCCCCCC
>VMDR010017173.1:0-20392 GCA_007922815.1 Macrotus californicus | reverse complement strand
ACTGCCTCTGCCACCACAGGAGCTTTCAGAGGCTCTGAGGCTTTGTTTCCCTGAGCTGGAACTCTGGGTTGCGGGGTCTGTCTCGCTCCCCAGTTGTTCCTCCCAGTTTATCCGCACAAGGGAGTGGAACTCCCGGTCTGCAGTCACCAACTCTCCCGCTCTCTGTGCCCTTCCCCGGTCCGCCAGCCGCCGCCCCGCGTGAGTCCTCTTCGCCCGTCTCGCCCCTCCTACCGGTCTGGATGAAAGTTTCTCCTTTAGTTCCTTGGTTGTTGGACTTCCATACAGTTCGATTTTCTGTCAGTTCTGTTTGTTTTTTGTTTTAAAATTTGTTGTTGTCCTTCTTTTGGTTGTACGAGGAGGCACAGTGTGTCTACCTATGCCTCCATCTTGGCCGCCTCCCTCCTCCTAAATGTTTTTGCTTTTTGATGTGTAAGTACATTTTCTATCTAAGTATTTACATTTCAATATGTTAGACATTTTGGACTTACCTTAAGAAGTAAATTTTTCACAAGAACAAAACAAAATATCTTTACCATAGCCTAGACTGTTTTAACTGTGATTGATAAGCCATTTTGTCATGACAAATGACTCAGTGAAGTTTATTGTTCCCAGTGATAGTTTGGATTTCATAGCCATAACAAATCGATCTTAAAATTATTCAATGTGAACATGACTTTTCTATAATGTTTCCCTCTAAAGAAAACATACTGCTTTTTTCTCTGACTTCCCAGTGAGCTAAAGCAGCTCCACCTGGGCTCTCCTGCCACTTCTCCTGCCCTAAGTCCTCGTTTGTTTCACTGTCCCCAGCTTTAATAAACTACTCTCAAACTAAAAAAGAAGAAAGCATATTACTACAGATGATGTATTATAGGATTGTACACTTTAAACCTATATAATTTTATTAACCAATGTCACCCCAATAAATTCAATAAAAATTTAAAAAAACATATTACATGACCATATCAAGGTCAAAACATAAGGACATGCGATTCCCAGGACACAAAGAAACACACTGTTCTCCTTCAGTTTCTATTCCCCAAAATGTTAGATATGAAATGACTTTTCTAAACATCTTGGGCCAGACGCTCCCAGCTTTAACAGTGCTTCCTGATCTCCCCTTACAGGTTATAAAATGAAAGCTTCACGTACTGTTGGAGGCCCAGCATTATTGTTAAGATCAACCCATATTTACTGAGGACCCTTAGGGCACCTAGCCCCGAGTTTCCCACCCATCCACCAGATACAAGCACATGCTTTAACCTAACCTAGTTAGCAGGCATCTACCCCATGGAGTCCTACTGTCCAGTCCCTGCTTTGTCTGTCTTCAACTGAAAGGAGGACGATCACACAATGTCGATGCTCTTAATCACTCCTCTCAGCCCAGGCAGATGCCAAAGTTGCCTCCAGAGCAGTGGATTTCCTCTCAGCGTGCTTGCTTTTGGGTGCTCAAAGTTAGGACCCCGTCCTGGAAGCCCACCCCTTTCTCTCCCACTCCAGAAAAGGCCAGTCAGTGATGTAGTTTTTCAAAGGTAAAAAACCAAATCCACTCAAATTTATTTCTTTAAAAATCCCCCAACTCTTTTACTTTATTAGCAGAATCTAGTTATAATACAGCTCACACAAAACACTGCTCTATTAAGTGTCTGTCTCCTAACTGCTCTGCGCTATAATGCAGTAAATCAGAATGACTGGAGTTACATCCACAAATAAATAAATCTACAGTGAGAAGGAGGAAAGATGTATAATAAACATTGAACAGACTAAAGAACAGCAAAAATGAAAAACGAACATAAACTGGCAGGCTGGCCTAGAGTAAGTAGTTAACAATTTTTTATGCTTTCATTAATGAATTTATTCAGTCAATGCACACCATGTGCCTACTGTATGCAGTGTATACTATGCACACGGAATACTAAGACAAGGTCTAGAACTTGCATTCCAGTAGATGAGAAACAATAAGCAAATATTAATAGAAACAAGGAAATATCTGAAAGCAACATGAAGAAAGTGAAACTGAATAGCATGGCGGTGACAGGCATGTTACTTTACATACAGAGGTCAAGAAAGATCTCTCTAAGGTCTTGTTCAAAAAGAAGCTACCTCTGCTTTAGCATTCAACCAGTTACACCAATAAAACTCATCATTTTTAGTCACCTACCACAACAAACTGTTTTGAATGACATCTTTTTCTTTTTCTGACTTTTCTTTTTTTTAATTACTTTACTGATGTTCAGTTACAGTTGTCTGCATTTTCCCCCCACCCCAGCCAATCTGAATGACATTTTAATACAAAAATATATTAAGTGGGTGTTACTACACATTTTTTTCTCACAAATGTTACTGGAGAAAACCACTTTCATACAAAGTAGGAAACATCTTTTCATTTTGTTTTGGCCAAAAATAGAAAAACATGTAATAAAAGGTAATAAAATTAGCAATACCCTGTTTATTTAGAACCAGAAAAGCTCTAACAACTGAACAAATTGGTGTCTTGCTTTTTTGTTAATCTTATCATTACATGTAGTGCGGGGCCTGTTACCTTAGATGGGGCTCACTGTGATCGTTCTGGCTCCATTCATGCTCTTCAGAACTTGGAAATTTGATTTTACAGTTCACCTATGTCAGTAAAAGAGGCCATCTCCCTCCAAGCCACTAACCAGCAACAACTTTCTCTCTTAGGCAACAGAGGCCCTAAAGTCCAACCAGGTTATAGTGGCGTCTCCTTGTCAGGGAGGTGGTCAAGGGCTGTGACCACACCCGTGTTTCAGTGTCCGTTTTGTGAACATTTCTGGAGATGTTGAACCCAGATTCTACACTGACTCATTCATCTCAAACACAAGTTCTAATATGTCTGATCCTTGTAGCCCAGTTGGATAAAATTATAACAAAGCTTTCGCCTGTCTGGATTCAGAAACTGGTGGAAAACAGATGTGATGAGCTGGGAAGCATTGTGGAATATGGGTTTTCCAACTCTAGTCACATTAGGACGTGACTTCCTATTCTGGTTACTACATTTTAAGTGGAATATTAAAAACATGCTACTCCAAGAGGACAGTGAAGTTAATGATATGGGATAGGGAAATAATAACTCACCAAAAAAATAATTGAAAACACCGATAATAAGAAGTATATTTTGTTCTGGTCCCTATTCATGCCACAGAACTTCTAAAACCCTTTGAACTTCCCACCCTGGCCAGTGTGGCTCAGTTGGCTAGAGCACCATCCCATGGAATGAAAGGTCAAGGGTTTGATTCCAGGTCAGGGCACAGACCCAGGTTGCGGGTAAGATTCCCAGTTGGGGTGCATATGAAAAGACAGCCGATCAGTGTCTCTCACATCGCTGTTTCTCTTCACCCACACCCACCCCACCCTACCCCAAAAGCAATGAAAAAATGTTCTGGGGTGAAGATTAAAGTAATAAATAAATAAATAAATAAATAAATAAATAAATAAATAAATAAATCCCTTTGAATTTCCCAAGTGATGAGAGCCAGGAAGGTGTCTCTTGTTATGTTAATGAGGTGAATTTTAGGAAGTACCTAGGTCACCTAAGGATTGCCAGGGAAACTAACCCTGTGATTAGAGGGGTGGAACTTTCAGTCTCACCCCCTCCCCTACCAATTCCACCTTACCCCCAACCTCCAAGAAGGGGAGAGGAGCTGGAGACTGAGTTTAATCACCAACAGCCAGTGATTTAATCATTTGTGCCTGCGTAATGAAGCCTCCATAAAAAACTAAAGGACAGAATTCAGAGAGCTTCCTGGTTGGTGAACATGGAGATGTGGGGAGAGTGGTGCCCCTGGACAGGACATTGAAGCTCCCTGCCCTTCCCCATACTTTACCCTATGCATCTCTTCCATCTGGTTGTTCCTGAGTTATATCCTTTTATAATAAACCAGTCATCTAGTAAGTAAAATGCTTCTCTGGGTTCTGTGAGCCACTCTAGGAAATTAATTGAACCCAAGGAGGGGGTCTTTGAAATACCCCATCTACAGCCTGTTTGTCAGATGCACAGGTAACACCTGGAACTTGTAGTTGGTATCTGAAGAGGTGGTAGGGAGACCCACACATCAGAGTTTGTATCAGAATTGCAAAAAAAAAAAACTTAAAGATTTAGTAAATTGCTGGGGAAAGGCAGTAAAATCTTAAATGAGCATCCTGAAACTTAGAGCATGTGGCTGTGTGTCATGAGTGATGGGCATTCAGTTGGTCCATTCAGTGATGATGAAGGATAAAGACTTGGGCCTTAAATCCCTTCATAGAGACTTCAGCTCTTGATCGCCTCTGATTCTTCCCTAAAGCTACTGATGAAACAATAGCAACTCTCCAAGGTTGTAGTGTTACCTGCCATGTTGGCTTCAGAACTGGACCTTGGTTCTTCAGTCCCACAAAGAGCTCAAAGTCAAGAACTCAAATTGAAGACAAAGTTTATTTAGAAAGTTACAGAGGTAGTAGAAGTCAGCCAGGTGGGCTGCATAAGCTCAGGAAACAAGTTACAGAAGCAAAACAAGAGCCCTTGGAGCTTAGGAGAAAGGCAAAGGTAATGCACCTGGGGGGAAGAAGGTGGAAAGGGGAAGTGCAGGTGTGCTCCCAAGAGGGAAGGTGCATACAGGAGCCTTCATCTTGAGGGTTTTCAAGGGTGAACGGGTAGGCGAGGTCTTAGGGGAGGATCTCAATACAATATTCATCAGCTTTATGCTGATGCACCAAAATGAGATTTATTCCCCTGACTTCATCTGTCTTTGAATGTGTTTGGCTCAAACAGCACTAATTGGATTTCTGCTATCTATCTCCCTGAATAGGGGGATTTAAGCTATTTATCCTCTAGTTCCGGAGAAGTATAATCCATTTACTCTTAAAAAAAACACTTTTATTTATTGATTTTAGAAAAAGGTGGGGAGCGGAGAAACATTGATTTGTTGTTCAACTTGTACATTCATTGGTTGATTCTTGTATGTGCCCTTGACATGGGATCAAACCCAACCTTGACACACCAGGATGACACTGTAACCAGCTGAGTACCCAGCCAGGTCCATAAGCCACTGACTATTAAGTGTCCTTGGTGAGGGGAGATAGAATTTTGCGATTTACTAGATGGCTGTAAGCTGCTTGGCCATTTACCTGTCTCAGTTTCCCTGTTCTTGTCCTGGCTTACTAGCCTGTCTCAATAGCAAGTTTAAAATCCCTTCTTTCTGCTGTCTCTCCAGGTAGTGAGAGGGACAGATAGAGGCTGAGGAAGCCGAAGGTCACAGCACAACGTCACAGAATATACCAGCCAAAAAAAAGGATGGATTGGTAGCCACGCTGATGCTCCATTTGTCAATTTTTCTGTTTAGCGGTTTCAACTCCTCATACATCTTTCACTCACTTTTTGTCTCTCTCCTTCCTTCCCACTATTTTCAATCCCAGGCTGTGTTTAGAATACAGAGCTGACATATTCAGTGTCTGTGGTTACTTAGGCTTCCTTGATCATAAGTAATGAAGGAGCGTGAAGAATTAGTTAGAAGGACACTCGTGACAAGAAAAACAAGAGTCTCAGGGGAACACAGGAACAGTGGACCTGACCTCGCTCAGGACCTCAGAATGGTGTTGGAGAGCTGGAAGGCTGCAACCAGCTCTGGGAAGGGAGCGTTCTTGATGCCCCTTCAATTTATGGATCTCTCGCCACTAAAGTGATCGTTTCTCTTTTTTTTGCTTCAACCACTTCTACTGCTACCATCTCTGTTCTGTAACTTTGCCCTAACTCATAGTTTTTTTTATTTATAACTTAGTATTACTCCTGACTTCAGCCCATTTTCCCTTCAAAGGGACCCCACCTCCCCAAGATTTCACTTTAGGACCCTCGCTTATTACCATTGTCTTGTCTTTTTCTGTAGCTTCTACTCCAACTCTGAAAGGAAAAGAATTTGATTGATTGTTGTCACTCTGGGGCAGAGCTTTGGGGGCTAGGCCAACTCAGGTCACTGCCCAGACAATGGATAGGCTATCTCTTGGTCACATGACCTCTTCTGATTCAATTTCTGATGGTGGTGAGAGAAGGCAATCAGGGTCACATGGTCAAAACCCTGACCATCTATGCTTAAACAACTAGCCAGGATCACCTACCTCTGCAGGCAACCATGGGCAAGGATCTTTTAGGAGTCTTGGGGCTCTTGATTGGCCTGTTCTGTATATGCGACTACTTTTGATTTCCCTTACTAAGGGAGACAAATTGGAGGTACTTGTCCAGCCCAGGCATGCCCCATATTTGCAATTGCTTCCCAGCCACAACCCCTATTAAATTCTTCTTGGCTCAAGCCAGGTCAATCAGATCCTCTTTCCAAAGGATTCAGAATTAGGACACTGAGACAGTCTAAGTCAGATGATAATGGGAGGGAAGCTTGAACTGAAAGATCAAACAGAATTTTGGCTAGCACTGACACCCTGAGAAGCCAAAATTACGTGTGCATTTAAATTTTGGGAAGCAGAAATAGCCACTCTGCAGAGAAAAACAAAGATATAACAAGCAGAAAGAAGAGGTGACAAGCAGTCCAATGAAAGATGGATTTCTGGAAATTTCCATTTCCTAGGTGGCCTGGTTGTGCTTTTTTTCTTAGAGATGTCCACGATGTTGCTTATTGTATGCTCTCAACTCACCAAACCCTTTTTTTACTTGAGCTAGTGTTAAAGGCTTTTTGTTGAGGTTATTGTCACTCACAAACAAGCTCTCCCCAACTAAAATGCCTACCTGCACTGTCCAAAATGATTTTTTTCCGCGTGGGGTTTGAGTTCTGTGAGAGCACCAGCTATCCTGAGGGAAACTTTGGAGGGAACCAGCTACTAGATGGTTCGATTAGTCTTTCACCCCTATACCCATGTCAGACCACCAATTTGCATGTCAGGACAGCTACAGACCTCCACCAGTTTCCTCTGGCTTCGCCCTGCCCAGGCATAGTTCACCATCTTTCGGGTCCTGACACGTGCACTCTTGCTCCACCTCCCAGCACAGTGGGTGAGACTGGAGAAGCCTCGGGATAAAATGATTTTTTAATCCTTGCCCAATGATACATATTATTGATTGAGATAGAGAGAGGCAGACAGACAGACATCAATTGTTGCCTCCCATACATGCCCCAACTGGAAGACTGAACCTGCAACCTAGGTATGTGCCCTGACTGGGAATCCAACCCAAGAACGTTCACTGCATGGGAAAATGCCCCAATGAAGCAAGCTACACCAGCCAAGGCCAGAGTGTTTTAAACACAGCTCTATTGTTTCTCCTAAGTGCCTGGGTGAGATATTTTTTTCCCTCTTTCCCCCAGGTTCCACTGGTACATGAGGAAATACAGTAATGGACCACCAACCCCTCCACACATCACCATTTTCTCCTGCATTTATGATTGTTACTTCTTGGCTTATTACATTAATTACACTAGACTACCACAGACCTCTCCTCCTAGGTGTGTGTTAACAGCAGGGTGGAACAGAACCAAATGTAACCTTCTTGGGGGCACTGGTAGAGGCAAGAAGACTGATTTCATATAAAGTCTATGAAGATATGTTGTTCATTCTCCCCGCAGGAAAAGTCAGTGAGAAGACAGAATGCTGCAGGTTTTATTAAATGGAGCTGCCCACATGGAAGGAAACCCCGGGAGGTAGGGGGAATGTGATTTCTCTCCAGATCCTTCACAATATTTTCTTCTTTAAACTCAATCCTTTAGGCTGAAGTGGCTGGGCTGTGAGCAACGAATGCCTGTCCCCTCAGGGGAGGGCAGCAGCTGAGTAGGCAGTTCCATTCCCACCATCACAAAGCCCCCATGCCCCACCTCTCACTCACAGCAATCACAGTTCCTTGGAGATACCTTCCTGGGACCGCTGGGTCCAGGAGATTTTATCTCCAGAAGGTTCTGTGATGTCATGTTTTCCAAAAGACCTGGTCTCTTCTTGGCTTTCAAACAACACAGGTTTGCTTAATACCAGTGTAGTCTGTATAAAAACACACATTCATCTGTGGCACAGCCTCCATAAACCTCAGTAATCTGCCAAGGTCAAAATACTACATTGTTTATACCTCAGTAATCTGCCAAGGTCAAAATACTACATTGTTGACGCTCAAACCTCATATTGGATTTCAAGGTTCCAATAACCAGCACCCTTTCTCTTGGCCTGAGTTCTAAAGAAGTGAGAAAAAAATAAGGCAGATGTGATCAACCTGTCACATTTCCTAATAATACACTTATTATTGCAGACTGTGGCTTAAATATCTCAGCAAGCACACTTTGCGGAGTTTGCCGCCTTCTTTTCCAAGACATAGGCAGCGTTACATGATCACAGCCTCGCCACTCGGGGGCCAGGCTCTCTACAGTCACTCCATGGAGCAGCAGAATCAATGGTTCCTAGTTCCAAATTTTTTAAAAAGAGAACAGGGGTTACCCAAACACGCCAGAGGCCTCTCCCAAACTTGTCAGTAAGATCCATCATTCCACCCTGGCTGGTGTGGCTCAGTTGGTTGGAGTGTTGTCCTGTAATCAAAACGTTGTGGGTTCCATTCCCTGCCAGGGCCTTTACCTAAATCCCCAGTCCAGGCCCATAGGGGAGGCGACTAATCGATGCTTCTCTCACTTCGATGTTTCTCTCTCTCTCTCCCCCTCTCTCTCTCCCTTCCTCTCTCTCTAAAAGCAGTGGGGGGGGGGGGGAGGCAGGAGTGGGAAATGTCCTCGGGTTGAGGATTTAAAAAAATGGCAAGATCTATTATTCCTACTGCCCTGGGAGAAGTCACTGAGTGGGCTGAGAGACCAGGATAATGACAGTGATGGAGCTTCCCTCTATTGAAAAGGAAGTATTAAGAACGAGGAATATTTTTTTAATTGCTAATAGCTATTAATTTATCATGAAATATAGTTTAAGTAGTTCTATGTCTGGAAAATACAGCTCACTATAATAGTTAACCTTTTATTGGAGACTTGATTAGTCCAGGCAGTATCGGGTGCTTTTATATGCAATACCTCATTTAATTAGTAGGCGAGCCTATGGGATGGGTCCCCATTTAGCAGATGAGAAAGCTGCAGCACAGAATTTTGATCAAAGGTTTGAGCATGTACCTAGTAAATAGTGAAGCTGGGTCTCAGAGGCATTTCTTTGAGCAACTCCACTAGTGACGATGCTCAGGCTTCTTCAGACCTACTGAGCCAAAACTCTGGAGATGGAGCCCAGCATTGTGTGTTTTAACCAGCCAGGGGAAAGGAGAATTGAGCTCTCACCCCTAGGGCAAGGGAGAACAGGAGACCAAAGGAAACAAAAGGTAGCAATCCTGAGTGCAGAGAAAAGCAGAGTCGTGGAGAACATTTATTCCAAGTTAAAGAAAAATGAGTGAAATTCTTGGCTGAAGCGCTGACTAGGAGAAATATTTATAGAACTCTGTAGACATCTCCATCCTTTGTTTACATTAGTCTACAAAGAGTTTGTGTAGCACACATGTAGATTAAGTCAATTGTTTAGTAAACATGTGACGAGTGGTTACTCTGAGGAGGAATATAACATAGGGGTTGAACATTCAGATTCGGTGGCCAGGTGCCTAGGTTCAAGTCCCAGCTCTGACCCTTAAGAGTTGCGTGACCTGGGGCATTTGTCCACACCCCTTCTTCAGAGTGCTCATCTATAAAGTGGTGTTAAGACAATCCCCACAGTATACTGCATCCATCAACATCGTTCATTTTTCAATTAACTAAAAATCAAGAGTAAGATGCAGCATAGAGATATATTAATTACAGGAAAGCTTTCATTCATTGAAGGGATTTGCAGCTCATGTGTGTCTGACATTTATCTGATTAACTGCTCAAATTTTAAGTCTCCATTCCATAGTAGAAAAGATCTCATTTGACATTTTGGTTAAAACTTGCTAACCACTTCGAGGTTTACTGGAAGCAGTAACACGGAAGTGGCTCACAAAGAGAGAAGAAAACAACATTGTACTTTGTACCCAAGGCTTTTGTCTTAACAAGCAGAATTGGCCCTCTGGGTTACGGCGGAGGCCTTTGATCTAAAGTAGGCCAAATGTCATCATTTCTGATTAACACAACTTTATTTCCCAATACAACAATAAGAATTCTTGGTATGTTGCTTTGTAACAATTAGAAAAAGACTGAGTACCTGATTTTGTCTGCTATGATCACCAGTAGAGTTTTTCTTCTGAATGCCTTTGTAATGAGGAATAAAGTTGAAATATTTTTCACATGACTGACCTATTTCAGCCAAAATTCAGTGAAGATGAACAACAACGTCATTTCCGCACAATTTTCAACTTTAATAGTTTATGGACAATGGGATGTAAAGTGGGTTGGGTTGGTTACACACCTACATGCCCGGATCATTGTGACACTGCATGAAGATGCACAAGGCTGATTAAGAAGGAGGTGGCATCACCTGAGGCAGGATGCAATCTCATTTCTAAGGGAAATGGCACCAAAGTGATGGAAGGTTATTTCACTACCTGAAGGCCTGCTGACAAGCAGATTTTCACGGTTCACCATTAAAGTTTTGAGGGGGGTGGGATTAGAACAAGCCAGAAGCAAGCCTCTAACCTCCTCTTGTGTACTCTGTTTGATGGTGGCGTGGCAGAAATGTTTTGCTGTTCCTAAATATGTATTCTGTCCTTCATTCTTGAATTTTTGCGGCCCACATTGCCACCCAAAATAAAGACATTTTCCACTTTCCATTGGCCACTTTGCAGTAGCCAAGTATCCATGTTCTGAACAATGGGACAAAAGATGTGATGTTTAGCTTGTGGTAAGTACTTTTTAGGTGAGGTCTCTCCTTTTCTTTCCTGTTGAATGGAATGTAAACAAAAGGGTTGGGACTGGAAAAGCCATCTTGAATCATCAGGATCTCCACCCACAGAGCTGCTGTGCAATTTAGAAGACCCCCCTCCCCACAAAACTTGGGATCCAGGCAAACCCTTCGTGAGAGTATGAATTTTTAAAAGCCCTTCCACCCTTCCTCCAAGCCAACTCAACCAGTGCCCCAGGTTGCCTGACGTGCAGATCATGGGCTCAATTCCAGTCCCTACTTCAGCTGGGCCCTGGCAGCACTCTTGAGGTCACACAGGACAGAGCAACAAGACACATGGTTCCTAGGTCTCTTGTCGCCATGGAGTTCTATACCAGCCAGCCCTATCCACCACTTGGTTTTTTACCTGAGAGAATACGCCGTCTTGTTTAAGTCACTGCTATGTTCGTCAGTCTTAACACAGAAGGCTCGTTTGCAACACACTGGAAGCGCTGGTATTTTACTCCTGGCTTTTTTGTTCGTAACTCTTCTTCCCCACCCATCCCCCCAACTAGATCACATTGCTTTTATGAGTACCTCATTAACCAGTCAAATACCACCAATTACTCTCTGCACTGCATTCTGTGATTTCTTTCTTTCCTCCACTACGGCCAGCGCTTCCATCAGCTTGGGCCTCGTTACAGTAAAATCTTCATATTGAGCCCATTTGACTTAAAGTTAAGACCGTCTGCTAACGAGTAGTTTCACCTGTGTTTCTGCACAGTAATACCAGGAATGACCCACTGAATTTAGATAGCTGTGTTCTCTGTTGTGTTTCTTAAAAGACAGAAATTCATGCTTAAAGGACTGGTAGGGTCACATGCTCCAAATGATGGTAAATGAGATTACGTCCAGAAAAAGCAAACTTATTATTTTGTAGCATCTCTTTATCCTCAAAATTTTGGAAAATGATCCAAAGTAGAACTTATTTTTAAAGATAATTTCTATTATATGATCTCTCAACACCTGTGAGATAAGTGCACATATTTCTGTATTTTACAGATGTGGAAACAGACAAGGAGCAATGAATGGCATATCACGATTACACAGCTAACCTAACATCCAGATCTTTTAGATTCTGTTTTTATTTACTCACATTGGTTCACACTCCTCTTATGCCCTGAAACTATTTCTTTGTAGCTCCATTTGAAACCAGCAGAAGTGCCAACCCTACCACAGGCAGTCTCATTTTTGACAATAGGATGTGCCAAGTTGAGCGTTTGTTTTGGTCTTGGCAGTAGATGCCCTGATTATCTCCCTTACTGCAAACAGCTCCCAGACCTCTAGCACTCTTCCTAATTAGTTCACGGCCCTCGGGCCTCAGGCTGTTGGCTCTTGTTCTCTCACAAAGCTTACATCACTAGGTAAGGAACATTCGCAAGACTTAATTTGCTTGATCGACCAAACACTGTAAACCCATCTTTGATTTTTGACTGAGTTGACTGTCTTGAATCTCACAAATTACCAAATAAAGGACAAATGCAGTATATTCTTTAAAAACAGCTGTGCAAACAGTTTTGATGTCTGGCTTTAGGCTTTTTAAGTTCACAGAATATGGCCCTTGAAGAATCATATTCATTTATTTTTTGGGTGGCTTCCAAAATGTATTAGTCTTGCACAAAAGTATTCATTGTTCTATGCTATTTGTGATACTATTCACTCACCTATTTTTAACATTCTATTCACTATCTTCTATGCAGTAAGTTGTATTTTCACATTGGAGGAAAAAAAATCCAGACCCATCAGCACTCACCAGTATCATCACTTAAGACCAAATTGGCCTCAGATACTGTGAATCTTCTTTCTTGACGAACACATTCCTTTTAAGCTCAAGCAAATTTTTTTTGGCTCTCCAGTTGATTTTATTTCTAACATTACTGAGTTCCACATTTAAAAAAATCTAGTATTGGGCTAAAATGTGTCATTTGGAAAAATCAGTTTAAAGCACTGAAGACTGAGCCATTTCCAAGCAGTTTCATGCAGACAGAAAACGGCCACGACTCTTACCGACAGTAACGGAATAAAACTGTCTGTAGCCTTTACTGAGGCTGACGCCGGGCTCTGCAAAAGTTGTAGTGCTGGTGAATGCTGTTAGCAGTGTTTTGTTCATGCATTACTCCAGAAGTTAGGAGACAAAAGAAAACCAGGAGCAGCAACCAGATTCTACTAATGCCAATGAGACTCTGCACATTCAGGCTGTTTAAACTGGGCCTGATATGATTGACTCCTACGCAGTCCTGCTCACGAGGGCTTCCAGCACAAGAAGCCCCAAATGGTCCCTCTTCTGGAGAGATGCAGCTGCTGTGGAGTTTTGAGTGTCTCACCTGTTGTCATGTCTCACAAACCATCAGCTGTGAATGAATTAGCAAAGCCAAAGAAGCTTTGGGGAAGATTTTTTAAAAAAATGTACAGATTTCTAAACATACGCAAACTTACAGAATATTGAGGTGTAAGTGCCAAATAGTATTCCTGGCTCAATTTTTCCTCCTCCTATTCTATAGGCAATAATTCACTTTTATCTGGTAAGATGTTCCCAACCTCCAATCCTAATTTGGAGCCCCTGTGGAGATGCTTCCTTGGCATGTGCTCTTCTGTTCCATTAGATTAAGGGTTAGCTTTACTCATCTTTGTATTGAGTGTCTAGAGAGAGTTCAAACTGATTCTGGAATGGAACAATGTGTGACTGTCCAATGTGGGAACTCTGAAAATGTGTTGTGGGTCCTTCCTGAGAGGACCACTATGTAAAAAGTGGAGACCGTCCTACACCCATTTCACCATCTCTGAAAGACAGACACAGCTTTCTATTATCTGCCTCAAAGATGTCCAGGAGGAAAAAAATTGAAAAATTCTTTCACATTTACTGCAGATACCTCAGCCAAGTACTGCTCAAGAAGCACTGCACAGCTACTCCTGAGGAAGTGTGTGCGTGGTGACAGAAGACTGAATAAGGGCAGAGTGGGCAGCATGTCCCTAGGTGGCTTTTCACTGGCCCCTCAAATAGTAAACGCCCAACTGAAGAAAACCTATAAAAAGGGAGAAAAGTCTTCGGTGGTGTGTGGAATAGAGCCCTCAAAAAAAAATAAACACTTTTCTTCAACTCAGCTTTACCACCTACATTAATAAGTACCACATCTTGGAAAAAAATAAAGATAGAGACTATAAAACTAGAAAATAATGGACAAGAAAGAAACAATAACAAAAATGTTCCTTGGAAGTCTGCCTTTTCTTAAACAGTTCTTGTTTCAAAATGCTCTGTATAATTACTGTTAATTTGTCCTAAGAAGTATAATCCTCAAACCTGAGAGGTCAGTAAAATTGTATTTCCCCATTCTTCCCTCACGCTAATGTTAATACAGATATGAAAGCAGACTCAAGGAAAGTATGACTTATCTGTGAACACAAGACAGCTTTAAGCAAGAATATGGGCCCTGCTTTGTATTACCAGCCACATGTTCCTACTTTTTCAACAACCTTGAAAAATAAATATTTGAACTACAATCTTCAATAAAGTCCCTCTACATTTGTTGTCAGTCTTAATCACCTTTTGCTTGTCTGCTTTTAGCTCTTAGATGTTGCACCTGGAGGTTCTAGCCTGCTTTATGATGTAGGTTTATATGCCCTTTAATTGAAAGCAAACCGCCTTAGATAATCCAGTGACAACAATGTTACAAGGTCCACTTTCCGTTAAAAAGCAAATAGAAATAGAAGGCTGTTCTCTAAAATGAAGAAAAACACTAAAAATACACCACAATCTTCCTTTATCAGAGATATAATCCCCAGTCTAAAATGCCTCTTTTGTGCTTTTTCTCCCCTCTGGCTGGAGTGGGGTGGGTAGTCCAAGGGACTGCAGTTCTCAATGACTAATCTTTCCTCACTATGTGGTATTTCTCTGCTCAAAGAAAGACTTTAGTCATACAGTATGTTAAATATTTCATTCGTATTACTACAAGAACTATCAACTTTAACCCCAAGTTTTATTTAATATTGTTATTATTACTTGTTGAAAGCATTTCATTAAAAACCAAGTAAAACTGAATATGGAAGGAAGACAGAAACATAAACCTCATTCCTAAGCAGTGTTTGCTATTTTTCTGTATAAAGTAAAACGACAGGAAGAAAAGGCAGCAGAGGAGGTATCTTTAAGGCAACACAATTTCTATAGAAGATGGCCTCACGTTTCTGAACAGCAGCATGACAACTGACAGGGAAGGAAACAGCTGGTTAACATATGCTAGGGGCTGCGCGGGTATGTGCACAACATGTGCACGGCTACTCTGGAGTTGCTGCCGTGTGCAGCGTGTGTGGCTGAACTACAGCTGCATGGACCAATGGAAGTATTTTTCCAAAAAGGGGAAAAAGTTGCTGCTGATGGAAATGTTAACGAAATAAATGGAAGGTTTTGGAATATACCTCCCCCTCAAAAATCAAAACTTAACACTCTCTAAAAAACTACTGAAACATTTCAGTTAACATCAAAACTGTCACACTATGGGGAAAGAGGCTAGAAATATTTTTCCAAGCACCTAACAATGATTTTCAAACAGAGCAGGAAAAGCACTCAAGGTCAAACAGTTAAGTGTATACAATGGAGGAATAATACCTCTCTGGGAATACCATCTTCCACCCAAATGTCTGGTTTTAGAGAAAAACCAATTAGCCTCTTTCTGGTTTAATAAAAGACATTAGGCAAATGAGTCCCATTGTTAATATAACCAACAGCTCTTACTAGCCAAATATGCACTGTCTAGGAGGCACAGAGTAGGGCCTCAACCATGGTTTTATGTAGACGAACATCACACAAATATACAGATGTAGAAATCTGCCTAGTATTTCAGGGGGCTGCTGCTCTGCAATTGTAGCTATAGGACCAGATTAGTTACACTGTGTGTGTCATTAACAATTCTTCTAACCGGGTGCCAACAACCCAATATAGACTAAAAACAAAACAAAAAGCAAGGTCTCCTTTATAATTTAGCCATGTTAATGTTTAACATAAGGCAGCATGTCACTAAGCAAATCATTCAAACTAAATGATTTTAGTTTGGCAGATATCTAAACACTGTGGTCTGGAGAACAAGGAATGTAATGGTAGTGCAAACCTATGTGTTCCCTGTCCTCAAAACAGAACAGACCCATCTTTTCGTAAATTAAAGTCACTGGAATGATTTTTTTTTGGGGGGGAAAGTAGGTTCAAAATAAAAGAGTATTGATACAGTTAGAGTGAATATACATATCTCCTACTTCAGCCCTTTCCCACCAGGGCGTAAAAAGTGAATAAAGACAGCAACATTTTTAAAAAAGTTATATTAAAAAAATATTCTGTTTATAAACAATTTTAATACTACAAAGTAGTATTTCAATACAAAGCAGTTCAAATATTAACTGTTCTTTAAACTGTTAAACTTTATTATAAATTAAAATTTCTTTACAAAAAAATTGCACATAATATTTGACCACTCTTAGGTTCTGATGCACTGGCATTTGCAATAGTTTCTTTAATCTTCAAGTTAAACAGTCTCGGCAAGGAGTCCAGAACGTAGAAAGGGCAATAAACCACCCTCTTAGAGCATTCAAGTGCAACTAGCAGACTTGGGGCCATGGATGGCAGTTACACTTTCCTTAAGATGGACTGCTTAAGTTTAAATCCTGAAATGAAGAATCTCAAAAGGTTTAAAGAGGAAGAACTAAAAGGGACTGCCTGCTTTTTACTGTAAACTCAGCCCTGGAAATTAAATCCCAAACAAGAATCTCTCAGGCATCAGAGTGTCAAGTGAATCAGGACTAGCAAAACATAAAGGGGGAAAAGTAAAAAATAAAAACAAAAACAAAGCAAAATTAAATATATGTCAGTCACTTTGAGGAACTATACTTACGTACATGATGTTATGAGAATCTGGCAGGGCCTAGAGGCAGACCAAACACGAAGTTCATTTATCCAGCCGAAGAGGGTCATGTTCGTTGCTTCCAATTTTGAGGATAGGATATCGTAGGGGACTTGATATGATCAGTAATGCTTGTCTGTATTACACAGACCTTAGCCAGGGATCAGCCTAATCTTGAAGGATCATTCAGATAATTTTGGCAATTATTTTAAGGACTTAGAACTGACTGTGCACCCAGTGTTCAGTGATTCTTGCTTTCTGTTTTGTTAACTGTTTAAATTTAAGAGCTCATTTAGGCTGACTCCAATCTCTTGGCACTTGGAAACTAGTTTTCTCAGGTTATCTGTTTTACCTCCTTCTGAAGCTTCAAACAACAGTTGCTGTAAAAGACAGGGAAGCACAGAAGTAAGACTTAGCTATATTCTGAGCATTACCACATCAATGGATATGGCACATGCAGAAAATTCATAGGAAAACTTCAAGATAAAATAAAAGATAAAAAGCATTACATCTTTCCACAGTGATGCACAAAGAGGTAACTTCTGTAAGGCTCTCTGATATAAACGGTGGACCTATAAGACAGATATACACACAATTCCATCAGGAAACGTGATGAAAAACACCTTCGTAATACTATTTGAGAAATACTTCACAATGTGATAACATTTAAGACAAAATGGTTACATTGGGTTTGGGAGTTTTCAAACATTTAGAGAGTTCTTGGAATGTTAACTTCTATGCTTCATTCCTTTTAAATTGGGAAGTCAACAAAAGGGGCAGAATAGCTTAAAAAATATGACCCATCTGATAGTCAATCATGGCTTACCTCTCTTTGTCCCTTTAAAACAATCTCAGCAGCAATGGCTCTAAGAAAAAAAAAAAGAATATAGAAAAGGAAAGAAAATTTTATATTTCTTTGAACAAAATGAGATACTACCACTGGCAGAACACTGACTGTGGGAATCTGAGTACGAAACTTCCTGAAAGTAACAGGCTAAACTTCCAAGGAGGGCAACCTATAGCGAAAAGAAAAATTCAACAATTTTTATCAACTTTACGAGAATAAAGCAGACGAGTGTTTTGAACATAAATAACGTTCAAGAAAAATACTCATAATATCTAGTAAAAATACCTAGCACTATCACCTTTAAAAGAAAGAGAACATCACACTACAAATGGGAGAAATCCCTGAATTTCAAAAGGCACGGTCTTAAGATTTGTGTTTGTTAACAGTATTGTTATCTAAATGTTCTCCGTGAAGAAAAATTACAACTCTATCCATTTTGCTTTTAAAAGCAATTGCTAATGAACACTCCCCCTCACTCAGTATAAAATCTCAACAAGTATCAAAAACAAATCTAAATGAAATTTTTCCAGGAAAAAACAAACAAACGAAATAAGAGATGGCATGTAAAATTTACCTGTCTGGAGCAAAACTTACAAATAAAAGCAATAGCTATAAAAATATGTACATGATTGTTGCATTACATTTTCCAGGTGGCCAGGCATGTTGGGATATTATATGTAAACATCTTGGCTTGAAGTTTCAGAATCTGAACATTGCTTTCTTCCCATTCATGATGAAGTAGCCTGCAAAGTATATTCAGGAAAATGAGCAAAGCATCGCAAGTGTAGGGAACCCCAAACGTGCTCTATGAACAGAATGCTCGATGAGGTACCATCTCTGGTCAATTAAACCCATCAAGTAAACCCATATTTGTAGAATACCTCTTACAAAAATTAGCCTAAGACAGGAACACTCAAACTAGCAAGAGGTCCAGTCAAGACCCATGCCATCTTCAACAAACTAAAATAAGGCCCATGTAGTCCTACAGAATACTAAAGCATTCTCTCCAAATTATATTCCACGTGCCCCCCCCCAAAAATTTCTAAAATAATGACTTGATACATTAACACAAGTTCCAGGTATTTTTCTCTCCTTATTAAACAAGTATAATTTAATCATGAATGTTTCTTGAGATAAAATGTAAGTACAGTGACTAATTATTAAGTTCTTTATTCTGAAAAAAAAGGACAAGGAAATAAGTATCAAAACAAAGCGGAGCTTTACCAGGAGAATGCCTAGCATATTAAGAGAAACTAATCCAAAACCACCACATTTTCTACTTCGCATGTGTTATCCAGGTAACATTCCATAATACAAATTTCTGTCATTACTTTCTGTAGATCAGCATGCTTTCTAAGAATTTTTATTCTAAAACTCTACAGCTATGTTTGTCAAAGCCTTAGCCCTTTAAATGTTTTCCAATCTCTTATACCATTTTCCCACATACAAGCTAAGTGGAATATAAATACTTTGAAACAAAAAGGGAGATTTGATAAATATTTTAGGTACCTTATAATCAATCCATAAAACAAACTTAGAAACATAAGACACACTGATGCAGTGAGAAAGACTGCACAATGAGAAGCCAAAGCATGAGCATATAGGTAACTTTGGAATTAAAAAGCAAAATTCTTGGGGGTAGCAACGGGTTTTCTCTATCACAAAGAAATGATAAAAAATCTCTTAACTGAATGTATGAAATCCCTAGACAAATGTTTCTCAATTGTGATTTGAGGGCTCAAGTTCAGGAATCTCCATTTGATTCCCGGTGAATGCTAATATTTGAGCTCAATTGACCTACACCTGGAAATAATCAGAAAAACCAAAATATATACATATATAGTTGGCTACTATCTCTGTAACACTAAACATCTCATAAGTGACATCCCTTTGCCATGTAAAACACGCTTAGTGCTTGTGATATTCAATAGGTGCGCTAAAAACAGATGGTATGTGCTTAGGAAACATAGATGAACTTTACTGAATTATATGCCCCTTGTAATCTGCAAAGTTTTCTGACAGAATCAGACTTTTATACTGACTTTTACATGAGTAGCTATCCATTGCTTAACAACTCTAAAATTGAAGTTTTACATATCAACGAAGAAGTAGTGAAAGAATAGACCGTTCTTACCAAGCTTAAGAGTAATTTTATATGAAAAGCCTATACTATTGGGCTGAATAACCAAAAGAAATTTATTTTTTCTTACCTTAGTGCAAGTCCGGAATTAGTTGGCATAATTGTGCAAAACCGTTCCAAGGTTTTGGAATGCTGGGTCTTAGGAACACAACTCAAATAAAAGTAAATAACCTGAAAACATTGAGGGGAAAGGAAAAATAAATGCAACAAGATGTGAAATCCAATTGCCTATGTGTTTCAATGAGAAAACCAAAGTGGTCTTTAAGACAGGAATGTATAAATTATAATAACGCATGAGGCTATGAGTTATAGTTCCTACCATTAATTTTATTAGTGATTTTCCAAATATGAATTAGGAAATATGGTCTAGTGATGACAGCCATGGACTGAGAACACTGACAAGAAGCCAGAAGTCTGGGTTTTCATTCCTGAGTCTACCTTTACTTGCTGTATAGCTGGGCAAGTCATAGGGCTAATAATACCTGACACATCTTGCTCATGGAATGCCCGTGTGTAAATGACTTAATGTCCATAAAGTGGTTTGAGATCCTGGCATAAAGAATGGCATAGAAGTACAAAGCATAATAATTGGTTATCCTGATTAGCAATAAAATCAGCCTACCAAAAGAAAATAAAACATGTATGTTTTAGTTTACATTTAGCTTTTAGTCTACATTAGCCTACATCATGCTGAATGAAAGGGGTCTCAGAAAGTTTTTT
>VMDR010017172.1:0-20368 GCA_007922815.1 Macrotus californicus | reverse complement strand
CCCCCCCCCCCCCTTTTTCTTCTTAAGGCATTTATCACTTTTTGCAGCACTGGTGTTAACAAACTCCTTTAGCTTTTTCTTTTCTGGGAAGCACCTTATTTCTCCTTCATTTTTAAATGATAGCCTTGCTGGGTAAAGTAGCCTTGGTTACAGGTCCTTGCTTTTCATCATCTTGAAAATTTCACACTACTCCCTTCTGGCCTGAAATGTTTCTCTTAAGTAATCAGATAACAGTCTAATTGGTGCTCCCTTGCATGTAACTACCTGCCTTTCTCTTGGGGCTTTCAGGATACTCTCCTTCTCTTTAAGACATGTCATTTTCATTGTGATGTGTCTCCGTGTAGGCCTCTTTGGGTCCAACTTGTTTGCAACACTCTGAGCTTCCTGGACTTGTGTGTCTTTTTACTTCACCAGATTCGGGAAGTTTTTGCTCATTATTTCTTCAAATAGGTTCTTAATTCCTTGCTCACTCTCTACTCCTTTGGGTATTTCAATGATGTGAATATTGTTATGCTTCATTTTATCCAAAATGTTTCATAAGCTCTCCTCATTTTTTAAAATTCATTTTTCTTTTTGTTGCTCTGCCTGGGTGTTTCTTTTTTTTTTCACCTTGTCTTTTAAATCACTGATCAATGTTCTGCTTCATCTAACCTCCTGTTTATTCCTTCCAGTGTATTATTTATTTCAGATGTTGGATTCTTATTTCTGACTGGTCCTTTTTTATGGTTTTTATGTCTTTTTTCATACTGTTGAATATCCTTATAATCATTACTCTAAACTCCCTATCTGATAAATTGCCTGCCAGCATTTCATTTATTTCTTCTGGAGAATTCTCTTGTTCTTTCATTTGGGGTCTGTTTCTTTGTTTTCCCATTTTGGCTGCTTCTTTGTATTTTCTGCCTTAGTTGTTAAACTGATCAGTTAAACTAATCAAGCTATAATCAGCATCCCAGCTTAAGCTGCACAGGGTGGGCTAGAGTAATTCCTGCAAGAGAGGCTATTGCTTCCCCTCAGGCTGATGCCATTCACAGGTGAGCGTTTTGCTTGAGAGAGATGGCTTCTGCATTATGGGGAATGACTCAGCACAGGGATCCTCTTGGCTGTTCCTCCAGTTCTCTCCCCAGAGCCACCAACTCCAGACTTTTCTCAAGTGCCTCTAGTCTACTCTTCCGTTCCTGTGCCAGAGCCCACTGTAAGTGGCTACAAATGAAATTTTGTGCATTGGCCCTTTAAGCGGTTCTCTGCGTCTCCAGCTGTCTCCTTGACAGACACAGAAACCCTGCTTCTTTTCACAGCTGGATGTTATCAGGGTTCCTTTCCAGCTCTAGAGCTGTAGGTTGGGGAGCCCACCTTGGGGTTTAGAGCCAGCACTTCTCAGGCTCCACCCCCCCCACCCCCCCACCCCAGCCAGCGAAATATCCCTCCAGAACTTAAGCCGCCACCTATGGAAGCCGAGCCATCCCTCTTGAGTCTTCTTTACACTCCCTGCCAGTCTTATTGTGAAGTGGTTTCTTTTTTCTGTCTTTTGTTATAAGGCTTCTCTCCAGCTAGTGTTCATTTGGTTATTCTGGATGATTTCTCTGCAGTTTAGTTGTAATTCCAGATTGGTCCTGAGAGGAGGTTAGTGTAGCTTCCAGTTACTCCTCTGCCATCTTGGATCTCCCTTCCTCTTACTTTTAAAACTCATTTCCCTCGGAATCAGCTTGTCAGCCGTCACTACATGTTGCTCTTATTATTTATTATTTAATATTAAAATTTATTATATTACAGATAGTGCCATTTCCTCATTTTTCTCTAAAAATAAAGGCTTGCCCTATCCAGTGTGGCTCAGTTGTTTGAGCGTCATCCCTGCAAAGCAAAAGGTCACTGGTTCGATTCCTGGTCAGGGCACATGCCTGGGTTACAGCCTATCACCAGTTGGGGCTTGTGCAAGAGGCAACTGATTGATGTTTCTCTTGCATGTTAATGCTTTTCTTCCCCCCTTCCCCTCTCTAAAAATAAATAAAATCTTCAAAAAAAAACTACCATTAAAAAAATAGTAAAAATAAAGGATTATTTTTCCTCCTTAAGTAGTTCAGTTGAATCATGATTCATAATTTTATTAAAACTTTCAGGCTTATTGTATATGGAAAAATTTAACCACTGTCACCCCTCTTCCTAGTATAAAAGATTCTGGAGCAGATGGGAGTGGGAAGGGTTTGCACAAGGGGATATGTAGTGTTCTCTTGGCTGCCAGGGATTATATCATTCATAATGCACATCAACATTGTTAGGCCTGTTTTAGTGGTAAAATATCCTTTAAAAGATGAATGAGCTTAGATAAGTAAATCCAGTCTAACAGTAAGAGTTAAATAATACCACATAAATATGCAGCAAAAGGACACGTTTTCCAGAAGTTGCTTAATTTGTGCATACTGTATTTACTGGGGCAAGTCTGCAATAAGTTAGTTTTCTACTAAGCCACACACAAAGAGACTTTAAAATTTTACATTAACTTTTAAATGTTGTCTTAATATAGAGATACTCTTGAATATCTTTAGGGTAAAATAGCACTTTTTAATAAAATGTTAATTGGTCCCTGTCATTACAGCCTGAACCAATCAGAGTCCTTGTGACTGGAGCAGCTGGTCAGATTGCATATTCACTGCTGTACAGTATTGGAAATGGATCTGTCTTTGGTAAAGACCAGGTAGGGACAACTGTCTATAAATCTGAAAGTAAGAATATTGTAAATAAAGTCCTGTATTCAGTTGGAAAGAAATTTTTTAATGGTGAAGGAATGGGTAATCCCAATAAATGTACTGGGCACACTGCTATAAATTGAAGCACCCCTCCAGGCATTAAAAACACTTTGCAAACCATATGCCTAGTTGATTTGGTGCAGCCAGCAGGTGTCAGTCAGTGGGAGGTATTCACTAATGACAGTAACTGTCAGGGAGAATAATGCAGGAGAGAAAGTTGCTCAATCAGCACTTTCTCTTTAAACTCAACATAAACAGGTAAATCTACTGCCCAGTTTGAAGCAGACACCCTCTATTCCAGCAGGTCTGATTAATGTACATTAAAATTCTTTTCTAAAGGATTAATTTATCTATTTTCTTTATCCATGGATATCAGATTCTTCTTTCACCACAAATACTGTGCTTAGCTTTCAATGAACTCCAATTAGATACACAGCTATAGGTGCCATGTAACTTGAATTGATATTCCAAGTACTCCTTTAAAATTCAGTAATAGTGATTCTTTAACTGTGTCTGTCTCTTAGCAACTATTGCTGATTTTATAGCATTCCTTTTTTTAAAAGCACCACCATGTTAAATACTTGAACTAAAATAATTTTGAATGATGGGAATTATACACATATACACACTAAATAAGCAAAAACTTTTAAAAGGACTTTTTTCTGACTAAATGACATAACTTACACTGACAGATGCTGTCCTTGATATTTTTTTGGCAGCCTATCATTCTTGTACTGTTGGATATCACTCCCATGATGGGTGTCCTGGATGGTGTCCTAATGGAACTGCAAGACTGTGCCCTTCCCCTTCTGAAAGGTAAGTTAGAGAGTAGAAGAGGTAGGGATTTTTATAGTATTTTATATCTTTCAAAAAATAAGTTTCAGATTTTTTTAACCTATCAATTAGAAATCATTTCATAAAAGTTGTTTATTTTTGTTTCTTGAACTATACAACTATTTGGTAAGCTGTACTATACCAAAAGTAAATAAAGGTAATCATGTGCTGAGAATAAAGAAGAGTAAAAGCAAGAAAGCCAGTGTAAAGTAACTACTTTTACCCAGCATGCTTATATACAATCTGTTTTACTAATTAAGTGTAGTGTGCATAGGGTTGTGCACCTGAGATTGTCTACACTGTGTTGTTGTTTAAAGCCTGTTTACATAGTAATAGTGGCATCCTGTAATGGAGAACTTTTTTAACTCTAAATTATGTCTTCCAGAGCAAATGCTGCCCTGAGGCTGGAAGTGGGTTGGTCCCTCATATATAGACAGTCTTATCCCATCTGCCAGTCATCTGGTTGAGATAATAGTATAAATTGTCCTAATCATACTACGTAGTTTGAAAAAAGCCCACCAGAGTTCTGATAAGAACCTTTGAGAATCATTGAACTATTATATAAATATAAGATAAATCTTTAACTTGATTGAAAGGCTTATTAAATATTAAGTCATAAACTAACTTGAATATTTTTATTTAGCTATACCTTTATTATCTTTTTCTTTTGGTGAGGATTTAATTAATAATACTCTCTTAGAAATTGGCAAAATGTATACCCAAGAGAAACCATGCTCAGAATTCATGTATTGGGTTGGCCAAAAAGTTCATATTGTTTTATCTGTAAATTAAAAAACACATTTTTCATTTTCACGAATAACTTTACTGATTTCAATATTTTGAGTATGCTGGCTATCTCCTGCGTGGTATAATGTTGATTGTTCTCAATCAATCTTGATTGACTGCTGTCAACTTCAACTGGTCTACCCAACTGTGGAGCATTGTCCAGCAAAAAATCTACAGCGTGAAACTTCACCAAACATTTTTGACATGTCTAATCAGCCACAGAACCTTCTCCATACCTTGCACAAATCTTTTTTTGCAGTTCAGTTGCATTATTACCTTTCTTGAAATAATAAAACATAGTATACCAAAACATTGCCTGTTTTCTTCCATCTTCAGTATTGAAATGGCTATACAAAAATTCACCACTTTTGATAAGTTTTTTTAAATCAGTGCTGATATGACAGCCATAACAATACAGTCTTACAAAATTGTTTCAAATTAAGTTAAAGATAATTAAGCACTAGTAGAGCCATCTTACAGAAAAACTAAACAAACTTTGGCCAACCCAATATATGTTCAGTAAACATTTACTAGAAGGGATATTGCCATCTAAATAATTTGGATGCACAGTTATATAACAGTGCATTACCCTGCCCAAGCTATTCAGCTGGCTCCCTTGCTTCACCCATTTCCAAATCAACTTCCTCTGCTACTTTTTCCCATTTGCATTCCTCTCTGGTGAGTTTCTTCTGCCCAGGTTACAGGCAGCTTGTGCTTGGTCAGCTGTGAATATGAGAGGGAAGGGAATGTTCAGCACATAAGAATGTGTGGCTGGGAATAAGATGGCTTCTTTTGTCCAACTGGTCTTCCTATGTATACGTGTTTGGGGGCTTATAGCAGCCTGACTATCACAAAAGTTCACTGATCTAAAAATTTATACCAAATCCTGGTTGTCTTAGTCCATGTGAGCTGCCTTAACAAAAATACCATAGACTGAGTGGTTTATAAACAGCAAAAACTTACTTCTCACAGTTCTGAAGGCTGGAAAGTCAGAGATCAAAGAGCCAGCAGATTGGATGTCTGGTGAGAGCCCAGTTCTTGGTTCATCAATGGCTGTCTTCTCACTATGTCCTCACTTGGTAAAAGGGATGAGGCAGCCCTCAGGGCACTAATCCCATTCTTGAGAGCTTCACCCTTGTGACCTGATCACCTCCCAAAGGACCCACCTCTTCATACCATCATATTGGAGATTAGTTACAACATATAAATTTTGTGGGAGACACAAACATTCAGTCTATAATACTGGTCATGGGCTCTTTAATTACTTTAATACTTAAACTAATTATAACTTAAAGGTTAGGCAAATTAATTTCTCTCTTATGTTATCTGTGTTTACTAGCCTGAATAACAAATACTGCCTTGAAAATATCACATTATACCTTTTTGTCATATCTGATTATAAAAGATAAAAGGCAGAGAATTTTTGGAATTTAGATAATTACTGAAATAGGAAAAGCAGAATAAATACACTGACATTCCTGCCCATGTTATTGTTGAATTTATAACTTGTCTTTCTTACACCCCTAAGACTTTTATCACTGTAATATGTAAAAGTACACATTTGCTACAAAGTGAAGGAATTACTAGATAGATTCAATATGAAAAAGAACTTTGGTGTTTAAGTATCTCTGCATATTGATTGCCATGTTGTTCGCAGATGTCATCGCAACAGATAAAGAAGAGGTTGCCTTCAAAGACCTGGATGTAGCTGTTCTTGTGGGCTCCATGCCAAGAAGGGAGGGCATGGAGAGGAAGGATTTACTCAAAGCAAATGTGAATATCTTCAAATCCCAGGGTGCCGCCCTGGAGAAATATGCCAAGAAGTCAGTTAAGGTGACCAATACAGTAATATTCTATGGGGTTTTTCATTATCAGCATTTGAAACTCCTGCTTTCAGCATTTAAGTGAAAACAAAGTTCTTTGCCCACTGCCTCGCCCCGCCAGAACTCAACAGAGTTCTGCTTGATAAGCTGTCTCTGGGTTTTCCTCTTACATAGAGAAATCTGTATTCAGAGGTGTTCAAAAATATTTTGCCTTTTACTATTACATGGAAGTTTAATATTAGTTTGTAAGCCCATAAGGCACAGAACTTCCTGGTGCCTTTAAGCCGTGTGGGAATATTTGTCCAGACTCTGAGATTTGTGTGTGATTGTGGAGGGAGGTGGCTGTAAGCTGTGTTCTTAGCAATAGGAGATGGTGGCTTCTGAATACTCAGAATTTCTCAATACAGAGATATGCTTATGTCTTGAGTTGAGTCAGTATGACTTCCTGTCCTTTTTATGACCAGACTATTTCCTAAGTTTGTCTTGCTACTGCAATAAAGTCTCCTTTTACCAATTAAGTATCAGTGAACTAGAACTTAGTTGTCACAGCAGAAGATTAGCCAGTCAGGTTTTGTTGATTTTGATACACTTCTACCTCTGTATCCTGACCTGAAAGAAAGGTAAAAGAAATGTTATAAGATTTTTAAAGTTGCCTAGTATAATACTCTGTTGTAGTACTTCAAGACATCTGACTGTTTGCTTTCTGTGGACTTTCTTTTAAATAATTAACTTCTTTTTCTGTAATCATTAGCAGAAAATAATAGAGATAAGTTGAGTAGTCATCCACAGGTCTCTTAGTAAAAATTAGTTGTAGTACTGTTCACACTGTAATCATTTGTACAGTAATCGCCCCTTTGCCAAGTGTACCTTTCTGGGAATCGGACACTGACACGGAGTACTTAGGGGCATTAGATATCATGTCTCCAGCTTACTTTCAAGTGGGCCAAAAATAAAAAACTAAGGGATGGGGGTAGACAGGGAGAGAGGGAGAGAGATGGAGCAAATTAGAGAATCTGGGTCAGGGGCATATGGGAGTTAGTCCGTAATATGTTGGTAGCTTTTCTGTAAGTTTGATATTATATCAGTTTTTAAAATTATCGTTTTTTAAAGATTTTTAAAACTTGAAAGTCCATATGTACATTTTTCTATATTGTATTATAATCCAGTGTATCCCATAGCTCCCCAATTAAAAAAAAAAAGCCTAAAATGCTTTCTCCTAAAGATTAATTCAGTAGGTATAGAATGGTTGGGACCTGGTAATCTCTATTTTGGCAAATATCTCAGTTAATTCTTAGGATTAGGCAAGATTGAGAAACACTTTTAATTCACAAAAACAAATCATTGTCCTAAATAAACTACTTGAATAGAATTTCTTTCTTGGACTACTTTTGTAAGAAGCAAAATTTTATCAATGAATCAAACTCAGAGATAGAACCTTAGATTACTTGGTGGTTGTTTTGTTTTGTTTTGTTTTGGGGGTGGTTTTGGCAAGGAGATAAATGCTTTCTCCATTTTAGCCCAAAACAAAATAGAAAGACATGTACTTTATTTAGGGCCTGGACAGCGCTACCTGAAAAGTGACTTACATGCGTAATGGTGGTTTTATTAAAGAAATGTTTTCAGTAGTCACAGCAAACCCTCACAAGGTGGGGAGAATTCATAGAAGAGAGAATAGAAATCTACTAGAAACTGTTTACAATGGTAACTGCATATTTAGCTGACACAAATTTGATGCAAATGCTGCATGTTATATACATTTGTCAGTCGTAGTCTAAGACAGTGGGTTAAGCAGTATATGGTCTGTAACTCTGCTGTGGTGGTTACTGTAGGTGATCGTGGTGGGAAACCCCGCCAATACCAACTGTCTGACTGCCTCTAAGTTGGCACCATCCATCCCCAAGGAGAACTTCAGTTGCTTGACACGTTTGGATCATAACCGAGCTAAAGCTCAGGTAAGAAAGATGCCTTTTAAAGTCTTGTGAATGTTCAGCTTTATAAAATCTTTTTTTCTCACTCTTAAAAGTAGCTGAATCTTGTGCTGTTGTTGTTGTTGTTTAGTAGGAAGCTATTCCAGTTTGTTAGGGAGTCTTTAAAGCTGGTCTTATAAGGACCTGAGCTGAACTTCCTACTTAATTTTCTCAAGTATATTTCATTTGCTAACGATAATTAAATGGTGGTTGCTAATGTTTACTTACAACAGCAGTTAAAAAGTATTCACCAGTATAGATAATTCACATGATAGTGCATAATTGAGGGTTTTTTTTGTCAGATGTATAGGATATTATAAAATGAAAGACTTTAGCTTTATGTGTTTTGTTGGTTCTGCTTTCTTTCTTTTTAATATATTTTATTGATTATGCTATTACAGTTGTCCCATTTTCCCCCTTTATTCCTTTCCACCCTGCACACCCCTTCCCACCCACATTCCCCCTCTTTAGTTCATGTCCATGGGACATACATATAAGTTCTTTGGCTTCTCTATTTCCTATACTATTCTTAACCTCCCCCTGTCTATTTTCTACCTACCATTTATGCTTCTTATTCCCTGTACCTTTTCCCCCTCTCTCCCCACCCACTCCCCTGATGATAACCCTCCATGTGATCTCCATTTCTGTGATTCTGTTCCTGTTCTAGTTGTTTGCTTAGTTTATGTTTTTGTTTTAGGTTCAGTTGTTAATAACTGTGAGTTTGTTGTCATTTTACTGTTCCTATTTTTGATCTTCTTTTTCTTAGATAAGTCCCTTTAACATTTCATATAATAAGGGCTTGGTAATGATGAACTCCTTGAACTTGACCTTATCTGGGAAGCACTTTATCTGCCCTTCCATTCTAAATGATAGCTTTGCTGCATAGAGTAATTTTGGATGTAGTTCCTTGCCTTTCATGACTTGGAATACTTCTTGCCAGCCCCTTCTCGCCTGCAAGGTTTCTTTTGAGAAATCAGCTGACAGTCTTATGGGCACTCCTTTGTAGGTTACTGTCTCCTTTTCTCTTGCTGCTTTTAAGATTCTCTCTTTATCTTTCATCTTGAGTAATGTAATTATGATGTGCCTTGGTGTGTTCCTCGCTGGGTTCAACTTCTTTGGGACTCTCTGAGCTTCCTGGACTCCCTGGAAGTCTATTTCTTTTGCCAAATTGGGGATGTTCTCCTTCATTATTTGTTCAAATAAGTTTTCAATTTCTTTCTCATTCTCTTCTTCTGGTACCCCTATGATTCAGATATTGGAACGTTTAAAGACATCCTGGAGGTTCCTAAGCCTCTCCTCGTTTTTTTCAATTCTTGTTTCTTCATTGTGTTGTGGTTGAATGTTTCTTTCTTTCTTCTGGTCCACACCATTGATTTGAGTCCCGGTTTTCTTCCCATCACTGTTGGTTCCCTGTACATTTTCCTTCATTTCCCTTATCTTATCCTTCATTTGTTCATCTAATTTGCGACCAAATTCAACCAAGTCTGTGATTACCAAATCAGGATTACCAGTGTTTTGAACTGTACATCTGATAGGTTGGCTATCTCTTCATCACTTAGTTGTATTTTTTCTGGAGCTTTGATCTCTTCTTTCATTTTGGCCATTTTTGTTGTCTTGGCATGTCCTCGTTCTGCTTTCTTTTTCCCTACAGCTAAGCAATTAGATTCAGATTTTTTAATTGTTAATTTTATTTTCTCCTTTTAAATTTTATGTCTTTTTAATATCCTACATGTTTCCATAAAATGTCCTATTTTTCACTGTTTAGCAGCCAAGTTTTCATTATTGTCAAGGTTTGTTACCTCTTGGAGACTTAGATATATATACCAATGGGTCGGTCACCAGGGTATTAACCATAGCTTGTTAAAAAATTAAAGGCCGTGCCACTCTTCTGTAATAGTTTCCTAGGCTTTCTCAGATCTAGATGATCCTGGTGCCCTTAGAAGCCATGACAAAGTTCTAGTTCTGCAACAACCTCTCTCCTTTTCTCTAGTGATCTTCTGGTCATCTCTCCTGACCCACAGGTCATCACTGCTAGATTATCTTCTAGAGAAGACTGCTTTGTTTTGTTTTAAGAAAACTATTTTTTACCAAAAGATGATATGAGCTTTGCTGTACATTGAGAATTGATAATCTTTCAGCTTTGGAGTACCCAGTGAAGGAGAAGATAATTTACATTCATTAAGCTTCTACTGTGCTTTACATATGATTTACCATTTAATTCTTATAGTAACTGTATAAAATATGCATTATCACTATTTTACAGATAAGAAACGTGAAGCCCAGGATGGCCAGGGAGCCTGCTTAAAATCACACAGCTAGTAAACGATGGAGCCACCTAGCTTGGCCAAGTCCAAACCCTTGTGTGTATTCTTACATAATGGGATCGAGTAACCTAACTCTACTTACTCGCTCTGTGATCTTGAGAAAGTGTATCCAGGCTATAAAATGGGATAATAATTGTATCCACCTCAGAGTAATTAGGTGGATTAACCCTTTCGGTACGGGTGCCGGATATATCCGGCGCCCATCTGATGACCTGTGTGGACGAGCACCGGATATATCCAGCATCCATCTGTATATAATTTTTATAAATTTTACTTATATAATTGATAGAATTTTATATAGCTATCTCTTAATATTAAAGTTACAAACAACACTTGGAAAAAAGCATTGTTTTATTAAGCATAGATCTTATATAAGGTTAGGAAAGTCTTCACACAAAGGAGGACTGACCATGTGCTATGTGCGCGATTTCGGCGCAGCACCTCGTACAGCGGGAGTGTCGCAGCGGAAAGAGCGCTTGTACCGAAAGGGTTAAATGAGATAAGATCTATGTTAAGACCTTATCATGGTGCCTGTTACATTGTAAAATTCAATGAAGGTTGGCTGCTGTTATTATTAAGAGAAATATATCCAAGAGTTGAGAAGAGCTACACCTCAGAAATACCTCTCTAAATATTCCAATTAATTTAGAAAGTCTTTGAGTAACAAACTGAAATTGTAAATAATTCCTGAGAAGATTAAGACTGTGGGCTGGGACTTTTTCCCTATTATTTAGCCATAGTGTGGTGGCTAGGAAGGAATGGGAGTGTGTTTGAATGATTGGAGGCAGGAGATTTGGCTACTACAGAAACTAGCACAGATGAAAGGTATGGCCTCTATAATTTGGGTACTATGGAACATGTACTATTTAACAGTTTACAGATATTAAAGATATTGCGGATGTTTGCAGTTGTAGATTCTGGATCACCAGATGGTTACTTAATTTCATTGCAAGAGGGAGAAGGGTAAAACGACAATACCAGCAAACTTTCATATTTGCTAGATCTGCAATACCTTATAAACAACTCATATGCCCCTTCCAATCAGATGCAAGAACAATCTGTAACTCAGGATTTGGGTACATTTTCTTGGCAATGCTTCACTGCTGAGTAATCAGAGCATTGAAAATACCAGGTTAAATTTCAAGTTCTCTTTGTTACAAGTTGAAGAAGAAAAGAAACTTCCCTAACATTAGATTTTCTCTTCTTGCGTGTTAATTGTGAGAACTTCTTAAATGTTTTCCAGTTTATACCTTCATATCCTTCATATTTTGGGCCACATCAGGCAACTTCCTGCAGTGGTGTTCATCTAAATTTAAATCCTTGCATTGTAAAATATCCTAACACAAAAAAGTGGAGATTTCACAGGTCACAAACTTCTGGGTTGAAAGACCTTAAAAACAGATAACAGACCACTATGACTCCACTGATTTATTATACCCTTGTTATCAAATATGTACTATAACTGTTATCACACACACAATTTTCCTCTAGTAAAATAAACACCAAACAATGTCAACAGCTTTTTAAATTGAAATATAGGTCCCAGAAGTTATTAAATGTGAAACACAGTGAAAGAAATTATTCCTTAAAAACTAAGGATATTTTGTCGTGAGGCATGAATTCCTCTATTTCAAAATTATGTTCATATGCTTCCTAATATAAAAAGAGAATAAAAAATATATGCAGCCTTAAAAAAAAAAAACTTTCATGTTTGCTGTTTCACCTGACACAAGGTGTAGCGGGCATTGGAAAAGTCTGCTTCCTGAGGTACTAATAAGTGACACTTTGTTCCTGTGCCTGAAGAGTTTTCCTTGTAGGGGTGAAAGTCTAAATGAGGAAAGCGGTAAGAAGCGATCTCATCAAACTTTAATATTTGGTACAAGTTCAGCATGCCAGTTTGGCACAGTGACAGCTTTTAGGAAGTTTTTGAAGAAGCAGTTTCTTCATTAATCCAGTGAAAAAAATAACAAACTCAAAGATGAATTTTTCTTACATGAATGGTTACTAGTCTTATATAATTTGTTTTGGAATTCAGAGGACTTCACTACCTAGCAGTTGTTTATCACCTTCAGAACTCCCCTGTGTATTTGCAAACCAGATTTGCGTATGTGTCTGCTGACAAGGCAGTTTGGCATTGAAACCACTTAGCTGGTGTCAGGGGAAGAAAATTGCTGTGGCTGGAGAATTAGTGAAAACTACTTAATAGATTTATATGACAGACATGAAGTGTCTAAGGGAGTGAGAAACTGCTATCTTGGATACATGTTAATTTAAAACAGCTCTGACGTGAATGACATTCAGAAACTACATCTGCAAAGTACTGGCTTCTGCTGCCCACACAGAGGCAGAGTAGCTCAAGAGATCAAAAGAACGAGAACAGGTGGGCAGGCAACAGGACAAAGGATAAATAGGAAGAACTCTAGTAAGGACAGGCCTAGAGACAATGTCTTTACTTTGGAGCAATTGACACTGACGTTCAGCAAAATGCTCTTGAGTTCTTAGTAATACACATCTTGGGTTTCTTGCCCCAGGTATAAATTTTCCTTTTTTCTCTATAATGCCAACTAAATATAAATAAGGATAGTTCTTCCCAAGTCCTTTCCAGTTATGGCACACACAGAAAATGATACTCAGTGCACAACACACCACTCTACCCCAGCCACTAAGCAGGTCAATAGCCGGGTATCCCAGAAACCAGCCATCCATCTAATTTGTGAAGACTGATGCTGTAATTAATGTTTGTAGAACTCTACATGAAGCAGGGTTTAGAACGAAGTGATTTGTTTGTGTAATTTTTATTTTTTATTTTGAAATAATCATAGACTCAGAAAAAGTTGCAAAAATGTATAGAGAATCCCGTGTACCCATTATGGGCTTTCCTCAGTGGTTCCATCTTACATAACTCTAGAGCATTATCAAAAAGTAGGAAATTAACTAGACTACACACATCACTGTTAACTAGAGTTACTCAGATTGCTGCAGTTTTTACATTTTTATATTTCTTTAAGAACCATTCTGTGACATTTAATCATATATACAGATTACTATACTCACCATAGTCAAAACATAAAATTGTTCCATCACCCACGAAAGAACTCCTCTAACATATCAGCTTTTAAAAATTCTTTTTCGAGGCCCTGGCTGGGTAGTTCCGTTGGTTAGAATGTAGTCCCCCTATGCTGTTGCTGGTACGATTTCCTGTCAGGGCACATACAAGAAGCAACCAATGAATGCATGAATAAATGGAACAACAAATCGATGTTTCTCTCTCTCCCCCTTCCTGTCTCTAAAATCAATTTTTTTTTAAATTCTTTTTTGGAATATTTCTTTCTAGTTCATAAATTATTCTGTCTAGCCTTGGCTGGTGTGGTTCAGTGGATTGAGTGCTGGCCTGCGAACCAAAGGGTCGCAAGTTTGATTCCCAGTCGGGGCACATGCCTGGGTTGCAGGCCAGGTCCCCAGTAGGTGGAGCGTGAGAGGCAACCACTCATTGATGTGTCTCTCCCTCTCTTTCCCCTTTCCTTCCCCTCTCTCAAAAAATAAATTTTAAAAATCTTAAAAAAAAATTCTTCTGTCTAATTAGAAACAAAGTATACGCATAACTAACCATAATATTTTTTCTGCACATTACCTTATCAGGCAAATCACAAAAGGAACAAGCTGATTTTATTTTACGTAAATCTTTCAAAACATAACTTTGTAATGCTTTCTATGACCACTGTTCTACGTAATATAATTGATGCTCATGTGACCACAAGGCCGGAGGATCCTAAAGTGCTTTTTGAAACTACAGCTAGAGATTGTTACATCTGGTATAATTTTAGTATTATGTATGTAATTTTAAACTGTTTTCTTCGGTTTGCTAATCTGTAAAATGAGGAAAGTCAAACTTTGGTCATCTGAGTCCCTTCCAATTCTAAAATTTCATGTTTAGGATTATTTGAAAATTACTCAGTTTATATATGATATGTAATAAAAATTTGACCTAAATGTAGAGAAAGTACGTAAATACCCAATTGCTCAGAAGTGCTGAGACAACATCTCTAAGTAAGTAATAACAACAAAAAAAGAGTCATATTTACATATTCAAGCAATATTAACCTCTTGCTTGGCGTTTTATATTTGATAAACCCATATAAGTTAACCACAAACTGTATGATGGTCTCTACTCTTAAACACCAGGTCACAATTTGAAATGAAAAGTATGTGTCTAAGTAGTGTGTTTGTTTTCCATTTAACTAGGTTGCTATTAAACTTGGTGTGACCTCTGATGATGTAAAGAATGTCATTATCTGGGGAAACCATTCCTCAACTCAGTATCCAGATGTCAACCATGCCAAGGTGAAACTGCAAGGAAAGGAAGTTGGTGTTTATGAAGCTCTGAAAGATGACAGCTGGCTCAAGGGAGAATTCATCACAGTAAGAAAAATCTGGTAGCTCTCTGTAATAGTCAAGCATAAAGAGCGCTTGAGACATACCCCACTACTCATCTGAGAGTTCTCCAGTGACGAGGGGAGGGAAGAACACAAGGAGAGCGGCTCTTTCGCAGTTGTCTAGTGACCACATACTTTGTTCTGGGGTCATACTAAGCCTCGTGATCCACTCTGATCTGATATGTTGTGTGGTAGTCAGGACTGATTGTTAAAGTGGAAAAAACTAGGAAAAGTGGAAAAAAGTCTAGTTATCTTTATACAGAGATCCATTTCTTTGTATGAAATATGGCAAACTTTCTGTGGAGATTTGTAGTTTTCTGTTTTCTAAAAAGACTGGTGCTTCTAACTGAAATGGGTTAGTAATAAGGCCAGCGTTGCGTGGTTGCCTGGTTTTAGAAGGGACACATTAAGCTGTGGTTGCAGTCTTTCGCCCCAGGATCAGTTTGGAATTGATGAAAATGCAGCTGTTATGATCAGGTAACACAGCTGTCTCTGCCTTCCCCCACCCAGACGGTGCAGCAGCGTGGCGCAGCTGTCATCAAAGCTCGAAAACTATCCAGTGCAATGTCTGCTGCGAAAGCCATCTGTGACCACATCAGAGATATCTGGTTTGGGACCCCAGAGGTAAGGACTCAGTGATTTGCAGGCCACTCTTTTACTTCTGTCCTCTGATACCGTAAGGTAAAAAGAACATAGCCTTAGCACTCAGGCAGGCTAGGTTCGCATCCTGGCTCAGCCAACTGTTAGCTGAGTAACCTGGGAAAGGTACCTAACCATTCTGAGCTGTCTCATCATCTTTTACATGGTTGTGAAGGTTAAATGAGGTAATATACATTAAAAAGCACCTGGCACCTATGGCAGGGGTGACATTTTTTCATGTTAAAGCCTATATCAGGCCATAGTTTCATCATTTATAAAAAGAGGATTTTGTTTCTCTGGCCTACTTCACACATGGATTGGAAGAGAGGAATGAGACAATACCCAACAGAAGGTACCCTGTCATAGAAGTGCCTGGTGATGGTTTCTTATATAATAATGAAGTTATGCACACAGTAAGAACATGTCACCTATTTTAATTTTGTTAGTTCATGTGTCAGTTGGTTATATAAACTAGTTCTTAAGCTCCATAAGAATGTAAAAATTGTTATTTTCAGGGAGAGTTTGTGTCCATGGGTGTTATCTCTGATGGCAACTCCTATGGTGTTCCCGATGATCTGCTCTACTCATTCCCTGTTACAATCAAGGTAAGGTATTTTAGAGTTATTTTCCTCTGTCCCCTACTGGGAAAGTAGTTGTATATTTTTATTAATAGCGACACAATTTAGTCTAGAAAGTTGTTCCTTTACTACATTAGACATTTTTCTCAGCTTTAAAATCATGTCAAGTACAACTTCAGGTCACTGAAAGACTGAAATTAATCTGGAAAGCAAGATTCAACTCTTCCCATTAGACATACTTTGTTATTATGCCTCTAATTGAATACCT
Source organism: Macrotus californicus (assembly GCA_007922815.1). Classification (NCBI taxonomy): domain Eukaryota; kingdom Metazoa; phylum Chordata; class Mammalia; order Chiroptera; family Phyllostomidae; genus Macrotus; species Macrotus californicus. The sequence goes on along the minus strand of VMDR010017172.1, from coordinate 3,975 downwards.
ACAAATAGTATCTTCTAAATCAGGGGTGTCAAACTCATTTTCACCAGGGACCACATCAGCCTCGCAGTTGTCTTCAAAGGGCCCAAGTAATTTTAGGACTGTGTAAATGTGACTACTCCTTAACCTTTAAGGAGTTGAAATTACATTCGGCCCTTTGAAGGCAACCGTGAGGCTGATGTGGCCCCCGTTGAAAATGAGTTTGACACCCCTGTTCTAAATCAAGCAATAGTTCTCGGTATTGTTGCTCTTTATTATAAAATTATTAGTTTTTTTACTTGCTAGTTAATCCTCACTTAAAGATTTTTTTCTAGATTCAATAAGTTTTAAATTCAAGTGTTGAGTTTGTGTCCAAATTAGTAAAGGGTGAAGGGGCCAAATATATGATGACAGAAGATGATTTGACTGTGGATGGTGGGCACACAGTGCAACATACAGATCGTGTGTCATAGAAATCTACACTCGAAGCCTATATGATCCTATTAACAAATGTCACCCTAGTAAAAATTTAATTTTAAAATATTTTTTAAAAATAAATTAAAAATTATCTGTTAAGATCTAGGTTTTGATTTGCTTCTTTAGAATCTGACTTTAAAACAGATACTATCTAGATTGAAGTTCAAACTAAGTTGTCCCTTGCTAGAGAATCAATTCTAATTCAGTTGTAAATCTCTTATTTACAATTATTTTCAAGCAGAATAAGACATGGAAGATTGTTGAAGGTCTCCCTATTAATGATTTCTCGCGTGAGAAGATGGATGTTACTGCAAAGGAACTAACAGAAGAAAAAACAACTGCTTTTGAATTTCTTTCCTCTGCCTGACTAGACAATCATTGTGAAGTTACTAAATACCCCAAAGCTGAAGAATCTAAATGTCGTCTTTGACTCTAGTATCAAATAATAATGCTATACTTAAATCACTTGGGAAACAGCACATTTTAAAGATGGTGTGCTTCTCAGTATAAATTTGTGAAAGTTTATCATCATGCTATTAGTGTTGCATTCTAAATAAAATATACATTCAAATGAAGATGACTTAGATTCTAATTTTTAGCTAGTATTTTGTTTCTATTCAGAAAACAAACTTGCGTGTTTCCCAGCTTGCTGAAGGGGGTGTGATTTTTTAAAACCAGAGAAAGGCAGTAAGATGAAAAATGTCAGAAGGGAAGTCATATAAGAAAATCTACCTTTGATAATTAATCAATTTAACCTAGAATATATTTTTAAACATTACCTTTATTAGGTAATTAAATACCTATCATATTTTTTAAATCTTGAAGTTTAGTTCATGCTTTGTGGATAATTTAATTTTAACACTAGCTTTTAAATAGGTTGCAAATAATACCCTGTTAACAGTTTAATGCCATTGTATGAAATGAGAATAATCATCTTCAAAATAGAAGAAAAAGGTAACAAGTCTTCCCTTCAGGTATTCTAAAGCAGATAAGGAATCATTCACATTTTATAACCGCTCAGTGCCACAGGAATTTATGCTAGCTAGACTGTTCTCAATCTAAGCTTATTACTAGAAGCATAGTGTTGTTTTAAAAAATAAATGAAACTAGTCCTTTTCCCAAAATCAATGAGAAGAGGAGTTGTCCATCCTTTCATCCTTATACTTAACTCGTTATACATAATAGACACTCAGTATCATAAATCTCTAAGGGCCTAATATATAGTGTTTCATGGGTGCTCACATACTTGGTTGGATGTTATTTAAAATGACCTATATTGTTGGGTTGGCTGAAAATTACATTTAGTTTTTTCAATAAAATAAAAGACACACTTTGCATTTTCACCAATAACTTGATTGATTTGGATGTTCTGAATATGTTGGCTGTCTCCCACTATTGGCTTCTAGTGGGTAGAGGCCAGGGGTGCTGCTGAACATCTTCCAATGCATGAGACAGCTCAACAGCAAAGAATCATTTGGCTAAAACGTCAATTGTACAAAGAAACTTCGCAAACCACTTTTGACACGTTCACTCAGTCACAGTACCTTCTCCGTACACTACACAAATCTTTTTGCATTTCAGTTGTGTCTTTACCTTTCTTGAAATAAAGCATAATATACCAAAAATGTTGTGGATCTTCCATCTTCAATATTAAAATGGCTGCACAAAAATTCACCAATTTTGATAAGGTTTTTTTTTTTAGTGCACACAAATATGACGGTTGTCACAATACAATCTAACAAAATTGTTTCAAATGAGGTTAAAGACAACTAAGCACTACTAGAACCATCTCACAGAAAAAACGACTTTCTGGCCAACCCAATATATTTCATATGTAGAAAAACATGCTTTTGTAACTCCTGTTAATTAAATGCATTAAAAACAAAATTTCATACAGGATTTTTTTTATATACAGGAAGTTTGAATATGTCCCAGCTATACAACTAGCTCCTCCTGCTGTTAAAAACTGCCATAAAGGATGCTACAAGGAGCTTAGAGGCTGAGGGAGAAACATGCTCTGCTCCTCCCTTGGTTTCCTCCAACATTACCTTCTCTCCACTTTTTATATTAGCCAAAAAAAAGAGGAAATAAGTTAAACATATCTTCAGAAGAGTAATTGATTGGAAGCATAAAGATAATTATGTATAGAATTTTTTTAAATGAAGAAAGTATATATGTATAAAAGTTTTAAGGACTAGGAGGTACAACTGGAAGATACAGTATAAGCTAAGTTATTTCCAAAATGTGTTCATCTCTCATCCATTTTTGTAAAATGGCCTGTTAATTTGATTTCATAAATTAACTACACCAATCCTTAAAAATCAGGGATCATATAAACATAAATGAAATGGTAGTATGATTTGGAGAGACCTGGTATATTACATATAGAAATAAGTAATTCAGCCCTGGCTGGTGTAGCTCAGTGGATTGAAAGCTGGCCTGTGAACCAAAGGGTCACAGGCTGGATTCCCAGATCAGAGCACCTGCCTGGGTTGTGGGCCAGGTGCCCAGTAGGGGGTGCACGAGAGACAACTGCACATTGATGTTTCCCTGTCTCCCTCCCTCCCCCTCTCTCTAAAAATGAAATCTTTGTAAAAAGAAGTAATTTCACCAACTGTGCACATGGCTTTATTTGAATATTCATATTGCGAAATTTATTTATGCGTTTCCTTATGCTATTTGCTTCTTTCACCTTAACTAAAAACAAAGCATTGTATCACCTCCTCTCTTAAACTAGAGTCTGGGCCCAGGAAATCATGCCCTTAAGAAGCATGAAAAATGCTTATGAAAAGCCCAGGTATTTCATAAGCATTTTACTAAAACTTGAAGAAATGACAGGTGAATTACAGGGCAAAAGACATTACATTTTAAATCAGTAAAGTTGGGTTCAAAACTTTCCAGAAAGGGTACAATCTGAGTAAAATAAACCTTAGGAGAGAATTGACCTCTGCAGATCATGACCCTGGTAATGTTTCCTAAACAGAAAGGAGGCCAGCAATGGCTTTTAAAAAAATAAAATGGATTGTGTTAATGATAAGAAAACATGAAGAAAAAAAAGCCCTATAATCCTACTGCTAGTTAAATCATTTTATGTAAAAATAATTTTATATGTCAGAAAATCAATGAAATGGTTTTAAATGAAAACTGAAAACTCTTCTCCCAGGATAAAACACTTTTGAAACTTTTTCTGTCCTTCCAGGAAGAAAAAACATACAAACACATAATATATTTATTTAGAGAGTTTTTTCTTGAAAAGTAAAGGGATATACAGTGAAATTTGCTTTATTCACCTGACTGCCACCCACTTAAACCCAATTCTTGTCTCCTTGCCTATAGTACAGAAATGGTCAGTGTGCAACCCAAGTACGTATATAAGTATGTGGGTGGGTGTTTTTGCTCCCTTTTTATACATGAATTATAAAATGCTAAATACACTGTTCTGCACTGTCTTTCCCCCTCAATATATCTTAGAGCTATATTAATACCTATAGAGCCGCCTCATTCATTTGAACAGCTGTGAAA